>QNTS01004340.1:103285-116579 GCA_003317085.1 Hucho hucho | reverse complement strand
TGTGACAGTGTTTGTTCCAGGGTCTTGTACAACATTGTTGCGTGACAGTGTTTGTTCCAGGGTCTTGTACAACATTGTTGTGTGACAGTGTTTGTTCCAGGGTCTTGTTACACATTGTTGTGTGACAGTGTTTGTTCCAGGGTCTTGTACAACATTGTTGCGTGACAGTGTTTGTTCCAGGGTCTTGCACAACACTGTTGCGTGACAGTGTTTGTTCCAGGGTCTTGTACAACACTATTCTGTGACAGTGTTTGTTCCAGGGTCTTGTACAACACTGTTGCGTGACAGTGTTTGTTCCAGGGTCTTGTACAACACTGTTGCGTGACAGTGTTTGTTCCAGGGTCTTGTACAACACTGTTCTTAATGTTTCATTCATTTGCCTGCTGTCCCAGATTAATGCCACTCAGACAGCTAATCAAAAGCTGCTTGCAAGCCCATTACCAAAACACAGGAATGGGAAGGAAAGAAGGTGATTTTAAGGTTTGGGGCCCATTTGAACATGACGTGCTGCTGTGCATCATTGTTGAGGTGGACAAGGTGCAACCGGTTGAGATCAGAGGAGTATGTCTGTCTGTCTGGCAGGGAACCTGGGGATAAACTGGGCCAGGCTGGACTGAGATGGACACACACATGAGCACAAACATAAACACGCACGCATGGATGCATGCACGCACACAAACACACACACTATGCCTGTGGAAAACACCAGCAGCCCCAGTCCGTTGGTAGGCGGTCAGGCTATACCAGAAGACCCTGACACTATACAACCCACAGAGAAGGAGTATGGCGGGCCTGTTCTCCTGACACTATACAACCCACAGAGGAGCATGGCTGGCCTGTTCTCCTGACACTATACAACCCACAGAGAAGGAGCATGGCTGGCCTGTTCTCCTGACACTATACAACCCACAGAGAAGGAGCATGGCTGACCTGTTCTCCTGACACTATACAACCCACAGAGAAGGAGCATGGCTGACCTGTTCTCCTGACACTATACAACCCACAGAGAAGGAGCATGGCTGACCTGTTCTCCAGACACCATTCAATCCACAGAGAGCATGGATGGCCAATTCCCCTGACACCATTCAATCCACAGAGAGCATGGATGGCCTATTCCCCTGACACCATTCAATCCACAGAGAGCATGGATGGCCTATTCCCCTGACACCATTCAATCCACAGAGAGCATGGATGGCCTATTCCCCTGACACCATTCAATCCACAGAGAGCATGGATGGCCTATTCCCCTGACACCATTCAATCCACAGAGAGCATGGATGGCCTATTCCCCTGACACCATTCAATCCACAGAGAGCATGGATGGCCTATTCCCCTGACACCATTCAATCCACAGAGAGCATGGATGGCCTATTCCCCTGACACCATTCAATCCACAGAGTGCGTGGATGGCCTGGTTTCTTACTAAGATCACACTCAGATAGCTAAAGTCTTTTGGAAGGAGAGGAAGGGGAGGGGAGGGCAGAGTCTGCTCTCTAGCTCCAGCTCTGTGTATCACTATGGCCAATGGCACCACCAGCTGGCCTTTCAACATGCCTAACACACTGCCCACTTGTCCCTTTCTCCCCACTGCAGGTAGAGGGTTAGCATATAAGGCTCACAGTTAGAGCTGGGATTACAGTTCAGTGGGAATCAAACAGGAATCCCTCTCTCCTCTTTGAAGCATGGCAACAGCAGTGGCAATAGTGTCAGCTGTGTTAGTGTGTTGCGTCTGTGTGCCGTAGTGTATCAGTATACCATGGTGTCTGATCTGAAAAGGAGCAGTCTTGAATAGAGACATATGAGCCCCAACTCTTCTCTCCTCCTCAGGCCAGTTCACAGCTCACACACTGAGCCATGGTCTCTCCACAGGGCCTTTCTCTTCCCAAAGCCCCTGCACAAAGGACACATTAGAGACCCTCTGAGTGCTGTTATGAAGATCTAACCAGGCAGGAGGGACTGCGTTGTGAGAGACACACACACTGACAGTCACACAAAAAACACACTGTCAGCCATAAACACACACACACACGTCTCCAGATGCCCCGAGGCCCCATGGGCAGATGGACTCACCAGTCCTCCTAGGCCGCCTGCGCACGCTGCAGCTCGCCGTGCCCTGCTCCTCCGTTATGTAAGCACATTAAACACACAGCACGCAGCACACACGTGTGTGTGTGTGTGATGAGAGTGGCCCCTGGAAACGTGGCCGTGACATACAAGAAAGAGAGAGAGAATGGCATCGCTGTAGAGGCAGGATTGAGAAGCTGGGGTTGTTGCTGTTGCAAGGAGGCTCTTTGTGTTTCTGTAATGTCTCGTGCTTGGCTGTGTTTGTTCAGGGAAGGGTTTTGATATCTCTGAGATGTGATAGAGAAGCTACTGTGGCCATAATTGTCCTTGACCTGCTCTCTCTCTCCTTCCTTGCAGAGTCTTTTCTGTCAGTGTGGGAGTGTTTTCCCTCTCGGTGTATCTGTGTGTGTCAGAGTAGGGCTGAAGGCATTGGGTGGATGTTACACTGATGAGGATGGAATGGTGCGGTGATGATGTCATCTCTCACTCTCATGAGGCTGATCTGAGGTCAGTTCTGTGCTTTCCTGCTATTGGTTCTACCTGGAGCACTAGGCTTGCTCTCTGAAGGAGAGTGTCCCAACTTCTATCTGTGCCAGCCTGCAAGGGGCCATTTTGTTATCCTTTGAGGCCAGTATACACACACATACATACATTGGGGCTCTCATCTCTTTCCAGTGAGGGAAAATTACACAAGTGTAGGTCTGAAAACACATACAGACAGAGACATCAAGGTCAATACAGTCCCTGTTCTTTCTCACCAGTATCTGCTGCTTTCTCTCCACAGCATTGCAGGGCACTGGGGCATTGATTGGGACCTGGACTGTTTCAGCCCTCTGTCCAGTCCAGCAATTGATGGCTCACATTGAGAGCTAACCCCAGCCTGCGTCCCACCTCCCCTTGAACACAATCACCAACCAGCGACCCTTTGTAGTGCTGCCAGCCTGGTTCAATAGAAACAATGCATTCTGCTGCCAGGTGGGAGTGAGCAGAGCAGCACCCGGTGATGGCTGGCGTGCCACACACACACATGCTTCCTTTTCCATTTTCATCATTTAGCAGATGCTCTTATCCAGAGCGACTTACAGGAACATTTAGGGTTAAGTGCCTTGCTCAGGAGCACATCAACAGATTTTTCACCTAGTCGGCTTGGGGAATCGAATCAGCAACCTTTAGGTTACTGGCCCAACACTCGTAGCCACTAGGCCCCAGTACTGAACTCTACTGATCAACTCCACCTGAATTAGTACGGTATCCCCTCAGACCTGCCTGCTGTGTAATCAGAGGAAAATGGCCCTGACTGATCAGTCTTAATGATGTGCTCACCAATGTGTGTGAGTGTATGTGCATGTGTGTATGTGCAAGCTTGGGTGTGCGTGTTTTATGTGAGTGTGTTTCTAACCCTCTAGTGGGTGAACACATGGGAGAGACGTTTGAACAGCTGGGGGGAAACTTACCGATTGGGGAGAGTGGGGAGCAGCTGCCTATGAGGCTGCTGTCTGTTTAGGGAGCGTTGACAATGCATTAGACTTAGTGTGAGGGACAGACATACAGACAGTGTATAGTACCGTACATCTTTGAGCTCAGGTCACTCTCCTCGGGTAACTAGGAGAGCTTTATATGGATTGCTATGACAGAGGGATTATCCATTCGTCATACACCAAAGAGGAACAGTATTTTTAGCTGATGTTTGTCTGCACAGCTTGATGTTTTTAGGTCAAAGTCAGAGGTGTCATGCCCATAGGGAGCACAAGGGCACACGCCCCCTCAGATTTGCAATTTTTTTCAGATGTTAAATAATTTACAAAAGTTTATTTTTAACTCTACTTTTTATAATTATTTATAAAAAGATCTGTCAGCAGTATTATACTGGGCCAGGTGAAGAGTACCCCCTCCCCCTATTCTCCCTAGTAAGCGGTTCGTTCCAAGGTGCACCACGGAGCAAAGATGCCCTCGGCAGGACGGAGGAGGAGAGAGAGTGTAGTGACACATACAGCTTTTGATTTGAGCTGCCAGTGATGGACAGGACTACCAGGAGGAGTGTTGGTAAATTCATGTGATCAAGCTACGTAGCCTATTGATTCCTTCTTGATGAATAAATACACCAAAAATGTTTTGTTGTTTCTCTGTAGTACTAGCCACCTACCAATTATATGAAGTTGGCTTTAGGTTCCCAATCTCTCAAAAATCAAATTAAAGTTTACACAGATTTGCAGATGTTATCACAGGTGCAGCGAAATGCTTGTGTTTCTAGCTATCAGCCTATCAATTTAGAATAGCTTGTCTAACTATCTTAGCTGGCATGCCTGCTGGCAAGGTTGCTGGACTTTGGAAAAGCAAGCAATGTACTGAATAAGACTCACGTTCCTTTCAATCCTTTACGCAGATTTTAGCAGAGATGCAGGGAAGCATATATAGTTTCTTTTAAAGAAAGAACCACCAGTCAGGAGGACACAGACAGCTCAAGAGGTATGCTTAGATATGCTGAAAAATACTTGTCTTAAATGTAATCTAGCACCTTATAATAATGTCATGATTCTTGTGTATTAATGACTTGTACTGTGATATTTGTGTATTAATTATCCCATGTACTGTGTTGTAATTTGGATGTAATATCCTAGGCATTTTAGTGCTATCAAGGCTCAGGGCTAATCGGTAGGTCAAGGCAGGAAAAGAGTCCTAATCCAAGTCAGACAGGTAGAGGACTGCAGGTAGGATCAGGACGGGCATAAAGGTCAGAACTGGGAAGACTAGGAAAACCCAACACTAGCACACGGGAACACGCTGGTAGGACTTGACAAGACGAACTGGCAACAGACAAACCGAAAACGCAGGTATAAATACACAGGGGATAATGACGGGAGATGGGAGACACCTGGTGGGGGGTGGAGACAAGCACAAAGACAGGTGAAACAGATCAGGGTGTGACAAGTGCAGTATATTGATTTACAACAATCAGAATGACACCCTCATTAAAATTAGAATTGATCGGGTAAAGGTATGCTTAGATAATCTTTTCAGAAAAATTGACATATTTTTGACGTAGAACTAGGCATAATAATTATGGCTCTACGTTTCAGGTGTTCTCCAACTCCCAATCCATTCTCTGGTACTTTGCGCCCCCTCTGAAATAATGGGTGCATGACGCCAATGGTCAAAGTAACCCTCATTTCAAGCTATTTTCAATGTTCTTCAGAATGGTTGTGTCAGAGGCATAGTTTCCTACCAAAAATCTGTTCGTTTTTGGTGTCATTGGTAATGTATGCCCGTGCCATGATGTTACTGTAACACTAAGGTTTTGTATTAAAGTAGCTGTTATGTAGAGAATTGTAGCAGGAGTGTTCATGTCACTTGATTCAGAAGGACAGCGCCTTTCTCCCAGGATGACCATTGTTGAGTAACACCCACATTAGGGGAGAGAGTGAGAGAGCGAGAGAGAGAGAGAAATAAAGAGAAAGAGAGAGAGAAATACAGAGAAAGAAAGACAGATGGAGAGAAAGGGGGAATAGAGAGAAAGAAAGAGAGATGGAGAGAAAGGGGGAATACAGAGAGAAAGGAATGAGGAGGAGTAGTAAAACCATTTTTGTGATGAAAGCATCAAATTTGGCACAGATGTAGATGTGTATGTACCCTGAAAAGATTTTGATAGTGGCAGCCGTTTTTCAAAATGACCACCAAGATTACCATTATTTGACAATTCAGAAGGAAAGGAAGGCACCAAACGTTGAGATGAAGGCACCAAATTTGGAACAGAGGTAGATGTACAGACCCTGAGAAGATGGAGCTGGGAGTGTAGCGAAGGTGAGTTAGAACGCTATAGTGATGAGGTAGCTTTGCCTGCAACTTAAAACCACCCTCAGCCCATTATCAGGAGAAAATTCAGACTAACTACAGCTGTACCATGGGAAAATATCTCAGCCATTGAGTGGAAATGTATCTCTGTGGATAATTATTTCAAGCTGTGCCTCACTTGCTGTGGACAATTCTCTCAAGCTGTGCCTCAGAACTGTGCCTGTAATCTGATCTGAGGGCAGCATCAGGTTAAGGTGTACTTTCTGCACCCTAAATGACCTCCAAAATCTTAATTCAAAATCATTATGAATGGGCCAGTTGAGCCAAACACAGCAACATATATAATATAACCCTCCAAACGAGAGGAGTATAGCATCAAAAGCCCTGGAACTAACCAGCTAATTTACTAGTGGCTACTAAGCAAAAGGTTCTCATGGCCTTGGATGTGACCTGACACCCTGTATTCAAGTGTATGCTGTACATCAACCAATGCTGTACATCAACCAATGCTGTATATCAACCAATGCTGTATACCAACCAATGGCAGGCATGTTACAAAAACGTCTCTAAACTATAACATACAGAAGTAACATCTAGCCAGATTGGGGTCAAAGGCATTTTGTAAGATGATTGCCACAGCCCCCATTAGCCAAAGCTGTGGTGCCTCCATATACAGTGCTTTCAGAAAGTATTCAGACCCCTTGACTTTTTCCACATTTTGTTACATTACAGCCTTATTCAAAAATGTATTAAATAATTTTTTCCCTTGGCAATCTACACACAATTCCCCATAATGACAATGCCAAACACAGTTTTTTATACATTTTTGATAATTTATAAAAAAAAAAAAAAATTGAAATATAACATTTACATGAGTATTCAGACCCTTTACTCAGTACTCTTTACTTGAAGCACCTTTGGCAGTGAATACAGTATCGAGTCTTCTTGGGTATGACACTAAAAGCTTGGCAAGCCTGTATTTTGGGAGTTTCTCCCATTATTCTATGCAGATCCTCTCAATCTTTGTCAGGTTGGATGGGGCACATTGCTGCACAGCTATTTACATGTCTCTCCAGAGATGTTCAATCGGCTTTGCCTGGGCCAATCAAGGACATTTAGAGACATGTCCCAAAGCCACTCCTGCGTTGTCTTGGCTGTGTGGAAAAAGTCAAGGGGTCTGAATACATGTATACATATTTTCAGGGTCTATAAATCTATCTGTGCCAATAGTGGAGCTTTTATCTGAAAATAATCATTCTGAATTTTAAAATAAGGGTACTGCTGGCTGCCATTTTCAAAGTTGGCCCCCAAAATCTTTGGTGGCTCCATATCTAAATCTTTTCAGGGTCAATACATTTTGCTCTGTGGCAAATGTGGAGTCTTCGTCTCCAACCAGACCTTCTGAATTGTGAAATAGTGTTCCCGTATGCAGCCATTAAAAAAAATGTCTGGCACACCCACCAGGGCCCAAATCTGAGGTGGCTCCATATCTATGTCTTTTCAGGGTCCAAAAATCTACCTCCGTGCCAAATTTAAAGCCTTTATCTAAAAAAAGTCCTTCTGAATTGCAAAATAGTGTAACCGTTGGTGGACATTTAAAAAAAAAAAAAATGTCTTAAACATCCCCCAGGGGCCAAATCTGGGGTGGCTCCCAATCAAAATAAAAATATTTTCAGGGTACATAGAGCTACATCTGTGCCACATTTTACACTTTTATAACAAAATGCACATAAGCAGGCACCACTAGAGAGACAGATCTTTGGGAACTTTTCCAGGGTACTCCCCCCCTTTTAATGGTGTTGGATATTTGCCCCATATTGACACAACAAACAACACCATTATGTGCATTTTGTTTGGTCGGCTAAAACTTCACCCCAAATGCACTACCACTAAAGTAAACACACATGCAACCACGCACACACACACGCAAGCACACACACAATGCTGATGAATTATATAGTGTGGGTGTCTGGTGTCATTTTACTGCTCCTAATCAGTGGTGGGAAAAAAATACCCAATCGTCATACTTGAGTAAAAGTGAAGATACCTTAATAGAAAATGACGCAAGTAAAAGTCATCCAGTAAAATACTACTTGAGTAAAAGTCGAAAAGTATTTGGTTAGAAATATAACTTAAGTATTAAAAGCTAAAGTATAAATAATTTCAAATTCCTTATATTAAGCAAACCAGGCGGCACCATTTTATTTTAATTTTAAAATGTATGGATAGCCGGGGCACACTCCAACACTCAGACATAATGTATAAACAAAACATTTGTGTTTATTGAGTCCGCCAGATCAGAGTCAATAGGGATGACCCGGGATGTTCTCTTGATAAGTGCCTGAACTGGACCATTTTCCAGTCAAAATGTAACGAGTACTTTTGGGTGTCAGGGAAAATGCATGGAGTAAAAAGTATGTTCTTTTCTTTATGAATGTAGTGAAGTAAAAGCAAAAGTTGTAAAAAATAGAAACAGTAAAGTACAGTACACATACCACAAAAAAAAAGACTTAAGTAGTACTTTATAGTATTTTTACTTAAGTACTTTACACCACGGCTCCTAATTCCCATCTTTCTAGAGGCCTGTTTTTTGTTTTGGTCTCTTTGTGTAACCGTATCACAGCTTGTTGGGACTCTGTTGGGTCGCTTAGCAGATGGAGGAACTTTTGAACACGTTTTTATTTATTTTATTCCACCTTTATTTAACCAGGTAGGCCAGTTGAGAACAAATTCTCATTTACAACTGCGACCTGGCCAAGATAAAGCAAAGCAGTGCAACAAAAACAACAACACAGAGTTACACATAAACAAACGTACAGTCAATAACACAAAAGAAAATGAAAAATAGAAAAATCTATGTACAGTGTGTGCAAATGTAGAAGAGTAGGGAGGTAGGCAAGAAATAGGCCATAGAGGTGAAAAATAATTACAATTTAGCATTAATACTGGAGTGATAGATGTGCAGATGATGATGTGCAAATAGAGATACTGGGGTGCAAAAGAGCAAGAGGGTAAGTAATAATATGGGGATGAGGTAGTTGGATGGGCTATTTACAGATTGGCTGTGTACAGGTACAGCAATCGGTAAGCTGCTCTGACAGCTGATGCTTAAAGTTAGAGAGGGAGATATAAGACTCCAGCTTCAGATATTTTTGAAATTCGTTCCAGTCATTGGCAGCAGAGAACTGGAAGGAAAGGCGGCCTAAGGAAGTGTTGGCTTTGGGGAAGACCAGTGCAATATACCTGCTGGAGCGCGTGCTATGGGTGGGTGTTGCTATGGTGACCAGTGAGCTGAGATAAGGCGGGGCTTTACCTAGCAAAGACTTATAGATGACCTGGAGCCAGTTGGTTTGGCAATGGATATGTAGTGAGGGCCAGCCAACGAGAGCATACAGGTCACAGTGGTGGGTAGTATATGGGGCTTTGGTGATAAAACGGATGGCACTGTGATAGACTACCTCCAATTTGCTGAGTAGAGTGTTTGGTGCTATTTTGTAAATGACATCACCGAAGTCAAGGATCGGTAGGATAGTCAGTTTTATGAGGGTATGTTTGGCGGCATAAGTGAAGGAGGCTTTGTTGCGAACTAGGAAGCCGATTCTAGATTTAATTTTGGATTGGAGATGCTTAATGTGGGTATGGAAGGAGAGTTTACAGTCTAACCACACACCTAGGTATTTGTAGTTGTTCACATATTCTAGGTCAGAACCGTCCAGAGTAGTGATGCTAGTCGGGCAGGAGGGTGCGGGCAGCAATCGGTTGAAGAGCATACACTTAGTTTTACTAGCATTTAAAAGCATTTGGAGGCCACGGAAGGAGTGTTGTATTGCTTTGAAGCTTGTCTGGAGGTTTGTTAGCACAGTGTCCAAAGAAGGGCCCGATGTATACAGAATGGTGTCGTCTGCGTAGAGGTGGATCAGAGAATCACCAGCAGCAAGAGCGACATCGATGTATACAGAGAAAAGAGTCAGCCCGAGAATTTAACCCTGTGGCACCCCCATAGAGACTGCCAGAGGTCCGGACAACAGGCCCTCCGATTTGACACACTGAACTATGTGAGAAGTAGTTGGTGAACCAGGCGACGCAGTCATTTGAGAAGCTAAGGCTATTGCAGTCTGCCGACAAGATTGCGGTGATTGACAGAGTCGAAAGCCTTGGCCAGGTCGATGAAGACGGCTGCACAGTACTGTCTACGTGTGTTTGTTTACTGTATATTAAAAAGTGGCGGGGTTCGCCATAATAATCATGATCTTTTTTTGATACCCTTTAGTTGGACTCTGTGAAAAAGGCCATTATTTTAGTCCTGCTCTCACTCTCTCCCTCTATCTCCTTCTTCTCCCCCCGGGCTTTCACTGTTGAAAGTTGTCTGTGTAGCTCCCGTCTGTTAGTGTTCACTTCCACCTCGTATATGTGTAACCTTTGCTCGTCTTCACTCCTTCTCCTCTTCCGCCTCTCTCCTCCCTCTCTTTGCTCTGTTCTTAATGAGGTACCAGGGCAGTAAACTAACGTTATTAAATAGTCAGAGTGTCAGACTTTGATGTCCCATCTGGGGATGTGATCTGCTTGGCTCAGAGCTGAGGTGGACTGGACATTTGCCTGCATTGAGTTCCTGCCAAAAACACTCTGATGAGTGGGTTAGTGCAGACAGGGAGGAGCAGGAGGAAATGGCCAGTGATTGAAGAGTGAATTGCCAAATTAGGGACTGAGATGGCAGTGTCTATGAGTGACTATGTGGTAATCGTGTGAGATCATTGGATATAGGCTCTACTGTACATCCCTTCCTGTCTCTGAAAGGAATATGATTGCAATGAAAGTGACCATCACTAATGATAATGACTCTGGCTGCATCCCAATTTCCCTCATTTACTCCCTCTCCTCAATATTACTAATTCATAAAGGCACTGGATAGACTTTCCAGTTATTGTTCTGTCAGATCAGTGGTGGTGAAGGGTGGAGGAGAGGTGAGGGAGTTGAGGGAGAGGCGGGGGGCTGTTGAGGCCTATCAGACCCCGGCGGATGATAAAAGCCCCTGTGGTTGGACAGGGGGCTGAGGTAGCGCCAAGCAGCAGTGCTTTACAGCTCCACATGAACCTCTTAACTTATGGAGATAGATGGCCGTGAAATGGGCCTGTGTACTTAGCCATCCGTGGGCCCAGAGATCAGTAAGTGTACTGATGCCCGGTGACAGGACAGGATAGGATGGGACGGGCTGAAGACCAGCCACCACTGAAAACAGCACATCAAGGACAGTGATTTTCGTCCACTACACCATTTTGTTTTCAGGAAGAAAATAGATTTTGTTATTACTCTGCGGGAAATAATTGCTGAGACAGTAACAGTCCTTTTGTATTGTATGTGGAATAATTGAATGATTGTGTCATAAGTGATTAGTCTACATTTGCTGTTACACGTTCATTTAATACGCCCATACAGTAGGTAGATCCAACGTTTGATTTATACACAACTAGGCACTCACCAATGACTGATTGTTTGTTTTGTTTTGTTGTGACTGGTTACGATTAATACTCCATCTGCCTGCTAGGTGTTAGCGCTAGCTGTTAGAAGAGGCTGTTAGTGTTAGCTGTTAACACTAGTTGTTAGTGGAGGCTGTTAGTGCTAGCTGTTAGTGCTAGCTGTTAGTGCTAGCTGTTTGCGGAGGCTGTTAGTGGTAGCTGTTAACAGTAGGCTGTTAGCACTAGCTGTTAGTGGTAGCTGTAAACAGTAGGATGTTAGTGCTATCTGTTAGCGATGGTTGTTAGAGGAGGCTGTTAGCGGTAGCTGTTAACTGAGACTGTTAGCGGTAGCTCTTAATGGTAGGCTAATAGCGGAGGCTGTTAGTGCTAGCTGCTAGCGGAGACTGTTAGTTGTAGCTGTTAACGATAGACTGTTAGTGTTAGCTGTTAGCGCTAGCTGTTAGCGAAGGTTGTTAATACTAGGCTGTTAGCTGAGCCAGAATGTTAGTCTTAATGACCCAGTTTTCTCTCTCTGTAATATGAGACTCCGTCGTCAGTCCAGATCCGACTGAGAGACAGACAAGACATTGATATGTAACCTAGGATGATATCCACTCCATGTTGTGTTGGCATCAGCAGAGGACAGGGCTGTATGGCATGGACAGGGGTTGAGGGCAGTGTGTATGCTAGGTGCTAGTGTCAGATTTAAACCAGGTGTTTCTGTGTGTGTGGGCATGCATGCAGTATATGTGAGAAATAGTGTGTGTGCCCAGGTGCATGCGTGTGTGTGTCTGTGTGTGTGTGTCGACTACATGGTGTCATCCATGTATAGTTGACTGACTGAGTGTTCCAGTTCAGTAACAGAGCAGAGCTAATGAGGAATATGGCAGAGCCAGTCAGAGCTGTGCTGATGGGTTCACTCAGAGAGACAGCTCAATCTCTGGGTAATAGAAACGCTTGATTACAGATCTGCTACGGTTACTAAGAAATCACACACTTACCCTCCACCTGCCTCTTAGTGTGGATGTGTCAGAGAGGGAGAGCGAGAGAGATATATGTGTGTGAGTATGCGTATTGAAGTGTGTGTGCACATGGATGGTGTTGGTGTGTGTGTGTGTCGTGCCTCTGGTGTAGCGCTCAGGTGGGTACAGTAGGTGGGCATGGGTCACACCGTGTGCATTATCCTGGACCTCAGAGAGCAGAACAGAGAGGAGAGGAAGCCCTTCTGAGATGGAAGTGAGAGACAGAGAGAGAGAGACAGAGAGAGAGAGACAGAGAGAGAGACACAGAGAGAGAGACACGGAGACACAGACAGATAGAGAGACAGACAGAGAGAAAGAGACAGACAGAGAGAGAGACAGGGAGAGAGACAGAGAGACACAGAGACACACAGAGAAACAGACACACAGAGAAACAGAGACCGAGACACAGAGACCGAGACACAGAGACCGAGACACAGAGACCGAGACACAGAGACCGAGACACAGAGACCGAGACACAGAGACCGAGACACAGAGACCGAGACACAGAGACCGAGACACACAGAGACCGAGAGACACCGAGACCGAGAGACACCGAGACCGAGAGACACCGAGACCGAGAGACACAGAGACCGAGAGACACACACAGAGAGACACACACAGAGAGACAGAGAAACAGAGACAGAGAAACAGAGAAACAGAGACACAGACACACAGAGAAACAGAGAAACAGAGACACAGAGACCGAGACACACAGAGACCGAGACACACAGAGACCGAGACACACAGAGACCGAGACACACAGAGACCGAGAGACACAGAGACCGAGAGACACAGAGACCGAGACACACAGAGACCGAGAGACACAGAGACCGAGAGACACAGAGACCGAGAGACACAGAGACCGAGAGACACAGAGACCGAGAGACACACAGACCGAGAGACACACAGACCGAGAGAGAGAAACAGAGACAGAGACACACAGAGAGAGACACACAGAGAGAGACA
>QNTS01004339.1:37181-67286 GCA_003317085.1 Hucho hucho | reverse complement strand
TGGTAGTGGTAGTAGTAGAGGTAGTGGTAGTAGTAGTAATGGTAATGGTAGTAGTAGGTAGTAGTAGAGGTAGTGGTAGTAGTAGTAATGGTAGTTGTAGTGGTAGTAGTAGAGGTAGTAGTAGTAATGGTAGTGGTAGTAGTAGAGGTAGTGGTAGTAGTAGTAGTAGTAGTAGTAATGGTAATGGTAGTGGTAGTGGTAGTAGTAGTAGTAGAGGTAGTGGTAGTAGTAGTAATGGTAATGGTAGTGGTAGTAATGGTAGTGGTAGTAGTAGAGGTAGTGGTAGTAGTAGTAATGGTAATGGTAGTAGTAGTGCTAGTGGGGGACTTTAGGCAAAACAGTGTAAAGTAGTAGAGTCCAGGCTACTTTATGGTACGGTCCCCATGCACCACGTCTTCTAATCTCCCCCATTACAGTACCTCACCACTGGGATCTATAAGTACACCAACAAAAGGAACTACTTTGATTGACTTCGCCCATTTCCACATTTCTACTTGATCTGTGTGTTTCTGTGTTTCATCATTTTAAGAAAGAAAAATGATTTTAAATGTCTTATGAATGTCCCACAGTGTATCTGGACAATACAGACTGTATTAAACAAAACAAAGTGCATTCATAAATCCCTGGCCATTTGGATGGCTGAGCAGGCAGATACGTGGGAAGCTCGTCTGAAGGACCCAACAAGGCCACTGTTGCCATCCTGTGATCACGACGTGTCACTAGCAGCCACAGCACACCATCAATCACCAGGGACCATACTGTAAAATAGAGATGTAGGATATTAATTTAAGCCAGTTTGCTACAGCAGGAAAATAACCCTGCAGCAACAAGAAATTTGAATTATGTGGATAATTAATGTAGGGGTTGATACATTTTTCATAAGGGAAAATCAAGTCAGACATTTCTAAGTGGAAATAAAAAACGTTTTAAACCTCAAATGCACTACAAGTTTTTAATTTCCTGCATTGTAGGGAAGTTCTCCTGCAACAGGGAGCTCAAATGAAGATCCTACATCTGTATTGGGCACTGTCGTCCACTTGATAATTTTATGGTCACTTCCTTCCTATTCTAAGATACTGGTCTTGCATGACACAAAGATCTTCTGAGACCAAGACTGTCCTAACATGGACACCGTAGCAATGATTTCATCTTCTATTGCCCTCAAACTCAACTCTGGACCTCGAAGCCAGTTCCACTGCATTTTTTCATTGTTCCTTTCCAATCAGGGCAATTAATTATCAGGTAGAACAGAAAACCAACAGGCTGCGGACCTCGTAGGGTAAGAGTTGAGTACCTCTGTTCTATTGTATGTCATGTTTTTTATCTTTTATGTCTCTTGCAAGACAAACCCGATGTTAGGCTTAAAAAATATCCTGACATAAACCAACAAGCCATTAGTATGATACGTGTGAACCAAGGTGTGACGTGGTGAGGTTGGACCAAGGTGCAGAGAAGAGACCAGACGAGGAATCAATGGTTAAGGATAAACATAATACTTTTCTGAAACAGTAGCCGCAGGCTCACAGTACACTTGAAAAAGAACAAACACACTCAGGCCACAAACACACAGTAAACAATTCAAGCTTCTGCAGACAACAGAAAACACACCTCTTTTAACAAGGAAATCATAGTGAGTAAATAGGACACATCTGAGTGTCGTTAATGTCTCTAGGATGGTCTCTGCCGCCCTCTGGTGGAACCATGACACAAGGCCTTTTTCAACTTGCAGTATATATCAGGTGAGCAGATGATATGGTAGTATCACCTCCAGTCAGACCGTATCAAAACAGGACTGCATGTAAAACGGTCACACTCTACTGCTCTGTACCTCTTGATTACATGACGTTTCTGCTGCAGTGGTCACTGGTCTTGTCTTCTAACAGTTACCACAGTGCACAGAGTCTAGCTCCAGCGACGAGTGATGGATTTAGTACACTTTTGTGTACCCGTGAATACATGCACACCTCCATGCATACCAACATGCGTGCACATACTGTACATGTATACACACACACATCCATACACATTTACACATGCGCACACACACCCCCGCTATCTAAAATTTCTAACCTTGACACTTTTACTGTTGGAAACAGGAGCCCTGTGAGTCATTTCATTTACATGCAAATTGGCACCCACAAGACCACCGTACTCTACTGGCTGTGTCTGTGTGTGTGTGTGTGTGTGTCCGCGCCACAGGCTGTGGGCACTAGGAGTAGGTGAAATTCTCTGATGCAGCCTTCGTCCTCTCTAAATCTAGGATTGTGTGATAGACTTTTGATTCATTAATGTTATCAAGTTTAGAAGCTTTGGTCTCTCAACAGTTAAAACAGAAAGAGGTAGAGTCTTCTAAAGCAGTCTAACAGCTATCAAAAGCAATGTCATCTTGTTTTCATTATAAATAATGAATTACTGGTTATACTGCTTATGATCTTTTTTATACATTAAAATGGCCAGTTTGGGTGCATTCAATCAGCCTAACCTCTCCAAGATAAAATCACACTTCCACAAAACAATGCTTCAGGAATACCAATCCTACTCACCTCCAACCACAGTTTAATCAGGAAAAGATCAAGCATCTGCACTGCAGGTAAATTGCAGTTATATGGGTTGTAGAAACAAACTATAGACAAAGAAATACTGTAGGTTGAAATTAGAACTGACAGAATGAGCTCAATTGACAAATAATCTGTAGTTCTGTCACTCACTATTTGGTAAATTGGGAAACTGTCATGGTGAAATGCAGACACAGCAGATATCTGATGCCCTCTGGTGGTGGATAAAACACACTGCAAAAGTCCTTGCCTCGCCAAGTTGCCTGTCAAAAAAACAGGATTGGCTGTCGTCAATTCCATTTAAGTTCAATCATTTCAGAACATAACAAAAATTTCTAAATTAATTGGAAAATTAGATTTTTCTCCAATAATAACTGTATCCTTCTTGCACGAAATGCAGTTGGCCTAATATGGATAGGGTTCAAATGACAGAAGTGCTGGTTACTCCCCAGAGTCACCCCCATAAGTGTTAAACATGTGCACCCCTATAAAATGTTGGTTCATCCCACAATTCATTTTATAGGGCACCTTCAAAAGTCAATGTGCAATTTGAACCGCAACTGTGTGCAATCAATGTGAACAGTGATCATTTGATGTTAGACTGATTCGATGAATACATTCAGCGAATAAATAACCTACTATGGGAAGGTGAAAATCTAATTTGACATTTTAACAACCTGGTTTTAAGCCAAGAGACAACAAACTGTATTTTGCCATATTGCCGTTTCTATTGGGCTGTTAAGACAGGCAGCCCAATTCTGATAACTTTTTCACCAATTGGTCTTTTGACCAATCACATTAGCTCTGAAAAATATCTGACGTGATTGGTCAAAATAACAATTAGTGTAAAAATATCAGAATTGGTCTGCCAGTGTGAACGTAGCCTATGACACCAAAATACAGGTTGGTTCCAACTCGTTTCCCATTAATCCAATAACACAACTTGAGAGATGTCTTGATTATGATATGCATTACTCACCGTCTGTTTTTTTGTCACACAGTTCAACCTGACCTTAGGGCAATTCGTAGGACTTGGGAGGTAAAAATGTATCCATCCATCCATCTAGCAACGCACCAAGCTCGGTGTTGGAAGACCAAACAAACTCAGGTCTGTTGAAAGTTTTCCAATCGTCCACATAAATGGTTGCGTTTTACTACCACTGGAAACTTCGGGAAGATTGCCCATTATTTCATTTTTTTTCTAAGGACCCAGAAAACGGAGGCAGTGGGAGAACCTATTCAAGTAAGTAAATAATGTAGGAAGTGATCAAAAACGTATGTATTATTTGCTAGCTTGCTACAGTAACTTAGCTCATTTGGGTTAGCCTGCACACGAACGTTACTGTACTAACGTAACGTTAATGTTAGTTAGCTGTACAGTATGTAAAGTTAACTATCTACGTGAATTAAATATCACCAGTTAGCTAACTAGCTAATATGAAGTTAGCAATCTTGATGTATTTATCGTTGTAACTCCAAATGCATTTGTACCTACCTAACAGCAATGGAAGAGGGTGAAAGGATTATCTAGTACTTCCAGCTGTCAGGGAAGGGGAAAGTAGGCTACTCTGGATAGGGCAGGTAACTTTGTGGGAAGACATTATGAAACTATTCTCCAGTTCCAGTCCCTAGCGAGAGAAAATGAGGACAGAACTATAGCAACATAATATTCAGGGCTGGCTAACTTGAGCATAATGCAGCCTGTTTCTTTGTTTTCTGTCCTAAAATACAGAGAGCCTTCAAACCCTGTCTGCAGATGAAGAGGTCCCAAGATAAGGGTACATCCTTGTATACCATGGATTATATGTTAGCAAATTTAGTGAACCAAAATACATTTTTAAAGTTAACCTATTACAACTGGAGCAGGCCAACCCTGCTAGGTGTGTAGGCTTCAATTTCAGCCCAGCACTAACTGATTCAATGTATCAAACCTAATTAGTTAATATTCAAGTGTGCAATTGCTGGTCTGGAACAGAAGTCTGGTCACCCAGTAGATCAGTGGAGTGAGGTCGGAAACCTCTTGTATTTACTTTTTTTTGTTCACCTGAAATTGTTTTTAGTAATAAGACTAATTTGTTACTAAAATGTCTAACCTTTACATATGAGTTAGCTTACTTGTACACTTTGAAATTATATGAAAGTGTTGATTCTTTGAAGTTAACCATTCAAACAAGTTTAAATGCTTAACTTAACTATTATTCAAGATGAACTTGTGTTGATGTTGGTTAATCACAGATCACAATCATGCAATAAAGAGTGGAAGGTAATCTGTCTCTAATTGGTCTGTGTTTCTGTGTTGTATTCTCAAATGAACATTACATTTTTGTTCAGTCATAAGCTCTCCAATTAGTCTTATTTGACTGTCCAATTTTTTTCAGGATATCAGCCATGTGAACCCATTTTGCAGCTGATAATGGCATGCAATGCCAATGTAGGCCTACAGCAGTGGTTCCCAACTCCAGTCCTTGAGTACCCCCAACAGCACACGTTTGTTGTAGCCCTGGACAAACATACTTGATTCAACTCAGAGGGCCTGATGATTAGTTAACAAGATGAATCAGGTGTGTGTGTCTGCGGCTACAATAAACTGTACTGTTGGGGGGGGTACTTGAGGACCGGAGCTGGGAACCATTGCGTACAGTATTAGCCTTATGGGCATTTGCAATGCACCCCTTGACATTGTGCATCTGAAGCAGAGAATCGCTTAACTCATACTGTTTACATATTGTTCAGCTATACGTTCTCAATTTTAAAAATGATACCAGTAGATAATGTATATGAGGCAAACCATTATGCTACATTTTGTACATGCCTTGTGCTGACATTACAATTTTTGGGGTGCAAATCCAACCGTTGTAATCTAGGTTATGAAATGTGTGAAAGCACAACTACTACCAAGTTCAAGGCCAGGTACTTTTTTCCCAGAAGGTCTGAATGGCATTTGGAGGTGCCACTGTGATAATGAACATGGTTTTCCTAAGACTACCACAACAATTGTCATTGTCTATACTAATTGTGCTTTTAAGTGGTAAAGAAAGAAAATAGTGGGGCTAAAATAAATGTTTTATTCAATGGGGCTAGGCAAAGCAGAGATGACAAAATACTTTTAATTTCACCCATACAACAGTCTATTAAAGCACAGTATGTTACAATATCATAAGCAATAGTCTTTTACACATTCCAAATTAATGTTATATTCATACGGTTTAAGGGGGCACTTTTGTCCTGACAACAAGGTGAAGGTGCTCTACTCAAATGGCACAACAGAATCGTTCAGATTGACCAAAGCACAGCATGACTATCTTGTATAACTGAGGGATGTCTCCTTTCATTACTGGAAAAAGACAAAGTAGAAACGGATGCTGCTGCCGCATTGCTCATCTTCACAGTGGATATCCAGTTGACATGGGTGTCTTGATAGAGGTCAGCTGGTGAACCTACAGTAGTACATAAACAAATGAAAAGCTGTTAGAATATCACTTCTTCAGGTCACCTATACCATCAGCGCTCTTAATTATTTGGTTGTGTTTAATTCCATCAGGTGTTTGTGTCAAAGATTAAATATATTGTTGGGTTTGAACAACCAATAGTCAACACAGCAGGTTGTCCTATCCCCTCAAGGCCTTTGTCCTATGCTGTAATGCCCATACATTTTCCCTCTTATAAAGTTCTCAACAAATTATCATTGGGTTATCATATTAATGATAACCACAAGTTATTTTGGACTATGTCTTCCAGGCTATATGGATGTCATTGTACAATTTGCTTCTCCCCTTTTCATGGTCATGGCAAAAAGGGATCCAGTTTTTGTCAAATTAAAGTCTTATTTTACATTTTGTAGCAGATTATGAGAATTTAAGCAGCAGGCTAGGAGAATTAGGTGAAGGTTAGGAAAAGGGTTAGCTAAAATGCACAAGAATTACTTTTGACAAAAGCTGGATCCCTTTTAGCCAGGACCCCTTTTCATAGGTGTAGATTACATGATTGCATTCAAGACAAGGTTTTTTTTTATTAATCTGGTGTAGGTAGAGTAGGCCTAAGCTACCATCTTATTTTTTATTTTTTTATTCTTCTAATTTCTCCAGTAATATAACGTGTATTAGAATTGCATGAAATGTTTATCAAAGGCCACATTTTTCCTGTGTAAATGCCACTACATGCTTACTAATAGCCTAAATTATGACTATCCAATCTACTCATCACATTAGGAATAGTAGGTTTACATTAGTCTGCAAATGTGATGATAGAGGCATGCAATCCTTTGTTATAAAGGTGAATTTTTGTGGTGAAAAATAGCTTCCCCAAAACTTTAAACTCTCTACACATGCTAAATGCTAGACTACTATTTTGTCTAACTTAGTGTTGTTGTTAATATTTGGTTAGCATAACAGCTAAACTCGAAATCGATCAGACTTGACTTACCATTGATGAAATGATCGTAGCAGACCGGTTACTGACAGCTGTCTGGGTTATGGTCTTGATGGGCAAAAATACTTATTCGCTTTTCTGACAGTTCTTATCTTGGTGTCACCAATGGTGTTTCATGATTGCGGGGAATCTGTAAAAAAAATATATATATATATTCCTTGTTGTCTTTCCTGCCTTAGAACAGCCAAATACTATACAGAAGATGACCGTGGTCATGAATCGACTAGTTTTAGGCACTGTTATCATGCAGTTTGCGGTAGCCACTCGGCTGTTGTCAGAGGAATTCATGCAGTGGTCTTCCAACCTGGCCGCCAGGAGGCAACGTACGTCAATTGCAAACCCTCTATATGTTACGTTACGAATGGAATAGCGGCCATACAATATCATATGAATTGGAGGTTTTATAGCGCATATGGATTATATGATGTGTCGTACAGTACATATTGGAGGATGTATAGCAATAAACGTCTTGCTCTGAGAACAGGCTGCTTGTTGCTTCGTTTAAGGTTAGGGAAAGGTTAGCTAAAATGCTACAGTGTTCCCGACGCGACTTATACATTTTGGATAGCTAGAATGTCGCGGTATACATCCACCCCGACCGATCTCCCTACTTTACTTTCGGAAGTAAGCGGTCCTCCCTATATGAGCCACGTTCCAATTCTAACCAAGTGGGTTAACCCTATTGACGCGATGCGTAGGGTGTTTGCCTTTTACGCTGGGTCACTATCTACAATATCATACTAAATGGAGGAACACAAAAATATGTTCCAACCCAACTGAACGCAATAGGCCGTTTTCAAAAGAAGTTGTTTATGTGTCATCGATATGAGTCAGAAACATTTATTCTATTGTCAAAATTTACTGCAAAGTGTAAATACGAGAATTTTGGTCATAAAGTTAGTCTCGTCCAAAACAGAGATTTGCGAGATAATTTGTAAAAAATGTTATGTCACAGAATGAAGGGTATCGCAACAGTTTTCCCTGGGTTGGGTTTATTTCAATCCTGCCCACAGCTGGCAGAACCCAAGTAATCATACATTTGGAGCGCAGCTGCATGCAACCTGATCAGATCGTAATGCCCATGGTCAATTTGGTTTGATATTCGATATCCCTTATAGGCTAGTTAGGGACCATCAGTAAATTACACAATGTGCATGGGACAATGTTTAAAAGGTCAAGAGCTCCACATTTAAATAACTTAACCTCAAACCAACTATAAATTGTACAAATATTGAAAGCATTTAATGAGACAACTTAAAGGTGTGCAACATTAAATTATTGTCCCATTTTCATTGTGTAATTTATTGATGGTCCCTAAAGTAGCCCCAAAGTTGAACCAACTTTGCCACCTTCGCACACCTGCTGGTAAAATACAGGTATTCTACATATTGCATCTTACTGTAGCTAAATGCTCCGCTATTCAGGGGCGTCTGTAGTGTGTATCATATTTCACAGGATATTAGCTGGACCCCCGTTATGTTATAGTTGGAGCACTTGGCCCATGCCCTCAATCCGCTTTATCCCTATCAGAGAGATTCAACTGGATTCAGTGTGTATTGGGAGCTGTAATCTGGCTACTGCCATACAGACTTTTGAAAGGATTTTCTCTTTTTTAAATACGTACAATGATGAGGATTGTGTAATGAGAATGGATATTGCTTAGAGTGGAGTGAGATGACAGGCTGATAATTTGATCTTTAATAGAAAGGGATGCTATAGGGGGGTGTAGTTGTGTCTGTGATGCATGGATCAATTGACCTTTATACTGTATAGCAAATGCTAACTTTTCAGCATGTGTGGCACAAATCCAATGTCAACAGTACCTTTTTTAACCAATATATTATTTTATAATTTGGGTGAAGTACTCCTTTAACATAATATGGAGGTATTTTGTTCCAGAAAGCTTGCAACACATTTGGATAAGTGAGGGGTAATTGTCCCTATTTGAAGCTTGAAGTCAGAAAAGCATGGAATACATAAGATCTATTAAGTAACCACCATTCAATGATCTTCAAAAGCAGGAAGATTTCTTGACAACTCACATTTGGCATTCTTTGTTGTCCTTCATTGTGCAGGTGAGAATCAAGTATAATATGAATATAATAAACTTATTATAAATAAAGCATCTTTCAACTTTTTTTGTCTTGATTTTGTCATTACACAAGTCATTCAACAACAATATTCTGGTGATTAAATTAACACAAAATTCATGACAAGAAAAACGACCCGAACATTTCAGTAAAACATTTGTTTACAACTGCATTAGCTCTAATGCAAAGGTTTAGCAATTGCAAAATGGTGCTCAAATATGCCAACAAACATAAAACAGATTTTACCCTATTCCATCATTCCAATGGCTAACCAACAATTCTTTGTGAAATGTACCTCTAGCCTAGCATTCGCTTTAGGTCAGCAATACTGGAGAAGCTCGCTCATGTTGCAGCCAGACCGGCAGCACACCCCAGCAGGCCCCACGTCTCGGTGGGTACGGGTGGACACGTTGTACCCCAGAGGGACAGTGGAGGTGTGCTGGGGAACCCTAGATGGTTCTGCTGGTCTTCTGTTACACTCTCTGTGGATTGCTGGTCATCTCTCTGCCTCACCACATCTCTGAAGTCTTCAGATTGGCAAACTGGTCTCTGTTCAGCTAATTCAGAATTGCCCTTGTAGGAGGAGACCTGAATAAGGCATAATTTACAGTTTAGGCAAATGTCAGTTAGCTTGGTTGAGAAAAGGATTCCATTCACCCTAACCTCCATTCTCGTGCTTTTCAGTATAAAAAGTACATGTATGCCTTTCGGATTCAACTACATTGTGAAGGCACAAACAGCATCATAAAACTCTCCAACCCTGTTCCTGGAGAGCTACCCTCCGGGAGGTTTTCACTCCAACCCCAATCTAGCGCACCTGACTGTAATGATTAGCTGGTTGATAAGCTGAATCAAGTTACTTACAACAGGGGTTGGAGTGAACCTACAGGAGAGTAGCGCTCCAGGAACAGGGGTTGGAGTGAACCTACAGGAGGGTAGCGCTCCAGGAATCGGGTTGGAGAGCTCTGTATTAGACACTTGAGAGTTGTACTCACTGTGGTGTTGTCCAAGGTCTGGAGCTCCCACACGATGTGACCACCATACGGATAAACTCTCTCCCACACAGCTTCACCCTGGCGTCCTGCCCCTGGGTCCCATACATCCATGAGGAACCACCATGAGAGACACTTAGCATCCATGATGTTGATGATGATGTTTGCTCCCAAGTCAATGACACAAACAGCCAATAGACAGAGCAGGTATTGTATGATGAGGTGAGGATGTGTGGCTACTTGAGAGCTTCCTGGGGTTTTACATAATGCTCTACTGTCTATTCCAGGTGGGGATTCTCACAAGGAGCCATTCGACCTTGGCCAAGGAAATGGATGTCCTGATCTTGATATCACCACTGTGGTGTCAAGAGTTCCCATCAAGACTTGAACTCTCGTATGAGATAAATACATGTCAACTGGTGATTTAAATGTTTTTTACATTTTAGTAATTTAGTAGACTTATCCAGAGCGACTTACAGGAGCAATTGGGGTTAAGTGCCTTGCTCAAGAGCACATCAACAGACTCAGTCAGCTCAGGGATTCAAACCAGCAACCTTTCGATTACTGGCCCAACGCTCTTAACCACTAAGCTACATGCTGCCCAGGCATGGGGTCTACGAACTAAGTTAGTGGTGCAAGTATAGGCAAAATGATACTTCTACTATGAAAATATGACACATAGCTTCAGAAATCTCCACATTTATGGACTTTCCACTGAAAATGATTTGAAAATGTGATATGTATTCTCTAATTAGTTGGCATATTTTCTTGGAGGTGTTATTTACCAATTGTGGCTATGTGTCAGGACTAAGGCCATGCTTTTTGGGGCATTTTGCTTCCAGCATGATCCACCAGATTGTTGCAGGTTGAAAATCCTAGGAAATGTTATTTAATTGACTCAAGCTGTCTCAATCAAACAATCAATCATCTGGTTGTGTGTGTTTGGTGGGGGGTAAATCACCTAAGCCAGGGTTTCCCAAACTCTGTGGTGGGGCCCCCCCTGGTTGCACATTTAGGTTTTTGCCCTAGCACTACACAGCTGATTCAAATAATACAAGTTTGATGATGAGTTGGTTATTTGAATCAGCTGTGTAGTGCTAGGACGAAAGCCAAACCGTGCACCAGGGGGGCCCCAGGACCAAGTTTGGGAAACCCTGGCCTAAGCCAGGGAAAGCGTAGTTCTGTGAATCTTAATCGCACAAAGCCTGTTATTTGGCAGGGAATACTATTTGTATATCAGTGATTCTACATTCACTTTGCTCTAGCTGATCTTCTTCAACAGACTCAGAAGTTGTTGCTAAAAATGGGTCAATTAGGGGCAGTTAAAGGGGAGAGTCAATGAAACCAACTATGGAAGTTTATTGGACTGTCAAGGCAACCCCTTAAAGGAAAACTCAACCCAAAAACGATTGTTTGGTATTTGTTTCATTAGTCCATTGTTGATATAGTCCCAAAATGTTTTGCATGTCAGCAATCAAGTTTAAGATATGTAACTTTCAAAATACAGAAATCTGTCCCGTATGATGCATCATACAACCCAGATGTCATACGCCAACAGCTACAACTTCTGAGTCCGTTGGAGAGGATCAGCTTGCGCAAAGTGAGGTGTATAATCACTGATCTACATATAGTATTCCCTGCCCAATAGGCTTTGTGTGATTTTAAGATTTGCAGAGCTATCCATCCACTGTTTTAGGCAATTCCCCCACCAAACAGACACGCACAACCAGACAATGATTGATTGGAGAGAGCTTTCCTACTGTATGATTTTCTATCTGCAGCAAACGTAGTAGATCATGCTGGAAATACCGGTAAAAGCAAAGTGCCAACAACCAAAAAGCATGGCACTACTCAGGAAAGCTAATAAAATCAAGATGCAAGTTCAAAACCGAGTCAAGGATAATGACTTCACCATGAGCATTCATAGCACAGATTCATGCCACAGACATTATGCAATACTTGGCATTGGGCTTCAGTTACATTTAGTTTTGTTTTCATTTAAAGAAAATATGCAGACAAAATTCGAAGTGCATCATAATGAGAATAGCATTACCAAGGAGTCCCATTGTGGCGTCACAGCGTCACACAATCTCTTTTCACAGCATGAACGTGTGTGTGGATCGCCTTGGGTCCGTTTCCTCTCTGTCCCCTCTCACTCCTTACTGTTACTGTCGTAAATACTGTCCCATGGCCCCAGGTTAACATTAGAAGTCACTGCCAGGCGACTGTCAAAAGCCACTGCTGCTATCCTTTCGGTTGCCTTATCCCTAAATACTATTAAACAGTCAGCTTATCTGTGCCGTATCAAACTACTGCAATGTGTGGTTGCTTGTGATCTTGATTTCTGTTTCAATACTGTATCTTTAGTTGTTATTTCAACGCAAGACACACATTTCAACCTTGAAAATAGATTTTATTACTATCAAATATTTTTTATCAATGGAGAGCAGAACTGTTTTTGTTTGTTGTTATTTACATCAAACACTTATTATTTCCCACAAAGCTTTGCAGTTGACTTTAGTTCAATGTATTTGGCTTCATCCTTCCATTTCACTGACTTACTGGTTGTGGTAACATGTTATGGCTAATAGGACAAGAGACATTCAACAAAACAAGAAATAAAACAGTTCAGATGAAATAACTTTTATTCTTTGACACCCATCGCATGGTCTACTTCAAATGAGTCCTGTGTACAGTACTATATAGTACTGTCTAACTGTATACATTTTAAGTATATAGTGTAACTTTAACTGACTATTGCCCATAACATGGACATTTGGGTAGAAACTGAGTACCATGTCAGAGTTGGGTTCAGTTCTACTAATGAATTAAATATACCATTAAAACTGTTGTTTTCTAGTATAATTTTTTCAATTAATTAGTTGAATGTTAATTTCCTGACAAACTGAGAAGTAATTGCCTACTGGAAGTATCATCCAACTGCAATAGTGTCTTTTATCATGTTATAATAAACTAATTAGGCCTAATTTCATGTGTTGATTTGAATATTTACAGCCTGCACATTTAGATCTGAGGCCCCCTCCAAAAAAATGTATATTAGCACTTCATCCAACGGAGCAGTCATAGGCCTACTGGCTACCATCCCTCAGCTTCTGAAGTGGTTTGTGCAATATAGTCTAATAAACGTTGGTCATTACTCTGTTATAGGCATGAATGCCTGGTAACTGCTTCAGGTGCTATTCTTAGAAACCGATCCCGATGGGGGGTAATTCCTTTCCATTTGACTGAGGAGTCACCCTTAGCGTGCCACGTCTAAAGCTGTAGCTTACGGTTTATCTCCCCTTGGCTCAGCCTCAATCCCCCACCCCCACCACCCCCTTTGCCCAATGTTTACTTTCCTACATCCCGGCTTAGAATATAGTCAGAGGCAGATGGGGTGTTAGTCTCCAGCGTGAAGGCGAGAAAGGCATTTAAGGGGCGTTGGCATTAGGGTCTCACTCAGCGCCCGCACGGCTCTGACTCCTGTTCGGATGGTATGCGGTGTCATAATCCTCATCAGAGTCGTCCGAAGGCTGTGGTTCGAAACAGCCATCGAACTTGCGCCGCAGACGTTTCTTGAGCTGGAAGGTGCGTACACCCGGGCCTATAGTCTGGGTGTATTCCTGGGCCTTGAGCTTGGCGTAGTAGTCAGAGAACTTGTTGAAGAGGATTGAGATGGGCATGCCATTGAGGATAATGCCAAAGGAGATGCAGCCAAATGCCACGCAGCGACCCAGATAGGAGATGGGCACCACGTCACCATAGCCCACAGTGGAGATGCTCACCTGTAGGACGAAGAAGGAAATGGTCTTGTTGTGTTCATCTCAGAACATTTCAGTCAAAGCCACATACTATACAGAACACCAGGGGTACTCAACTACTATTTGAGAAGATCCGGGCACACAGATTTCCGAGATGGCAAAGGTCCGGATGGATAATGTCCTTTATCATCATCGTAACAAACCCCCACATCGCGACCCATGTGACCAAGTTTCTTAAACTGTTCACACCCCTCTTGTTGGCAGAGAGAAAGAATTTGCTGGCAATTCAACATATATTTTGATGTCTTATGTGTGTTCATGTGATACCTAAATTACTCAACTAAATCATGTGGCCCCCTGGTGGTCGAGGCCCCTGGTCACGTAATCTGGCCATGATAACTAAGATTTCGATACCTGGATAGCCTAACCATACCCATTTAGCTAACATGGCCAGTAGTTAATCAAATGTACATTTCTGACAGGTTATAAATAGCACTCTAAGGTCTGTCAATGAATAACATAACAAGAGGAAAAATTCCCATGCACTACCAAATTAATTGCAACTTGTGCAGCCATTCTACTATTACAACTCTCAACAGCAGTAAATTGAAAGCCTTACTGAGTTCCTAAAAAAATATTTGAGTCAGGACCCGCTGTCCTTATTGACCCCGTTTTGGTCAGGTCTGCCAGGTGAGTATGGCTGCGCTACAGCCTGGTTTCTTTTGCTGACATCGAAAAGACCGAACATACTGTATATTTTCACTTGAATCAGAATCCAACCATGTGAAGGAGACTAGTTAAAGGAAACAAGCCCACACCAAACTCCTCAGCTTGCTATATTTTCTGGTCTGTATAGATAAAAAGCCCTTTTTAGCCCTTATTACAAAACACAGACCTTGAGAATAAGCCTGATACTAATCTAGGTAGTTATGGTAGTTGATCATGATGTTAGTTACAACACTAGTCATGTACAGTATGTCAGGTCCGGAAATACTTCTGGGAATAACAAGGACTAATTCAACCTCCAGGGATCCAGGAACCAATCCAACTTTTCTAATCAGTCTGTAAACCATGGCTTGAAACGAAAGGTATTACATGGCATTAGACGAGATTAGACACGTAAAAGTTAACAGCTGCCGGGAGATAAAGCCTATAATGTCCTCCACCAAAGAGGAAGAGGAAGACACACAAACTATGATGCATGAACACAATGCCATGCCCCATGTTTGGAGTAGCAAATAAATCCAATGAAATGTGGCAGATTACATTATCATACTCAGAAATTCAAAACTAAAGTCAGCAAAGTATTTTTGTCATCACTCACAGTTGGTCATGAAAAGCCTTGTTGAGCCTGTTTCCTCATGATGAAAGTGAACCACAAACATACAAATGTATCCTTTATACCACCACTAGCTACATCAATTGAGAGAGAGTTAAAATATGAGGTAAAAGGCTGAAAAAGCCATACGCAAATACAGTGCCTTTTGAAAGTATTCATACCCTTTGACTTATTCCACATTTTGTTGTGTTACAGCCTAGATTTTTTCTATTTCATCTACACACAATACCCCGTAATGACAAAGTGAAAACATGTTTTTAGACATTTTTGCAGATTTCTTGAAAATGAAATACAGAAATATCTAATTTACTTCGTAGAAACACCTTTGGCAGAGATTACATCTGTGAGTCTTTCTGGGTAAATCTCTAAGATCTTTCCACACCTGGATGGTGCAACATTTGGCCATTTATTATTTTCAAAAATCTTAAATCTCTGTCAAGTTGGTTGTTGATCAATGCTAGACAACCATTTTCAGGTCTTGCAGATTTAAAGCCAAACTGTAACTCGGCCACTCAGGAGCATTCACTCTTCTTGGTAAACAACTCCAGTGTAGTTTGGCCTTGTGTTTTACGTTATTGTCCTGCTGAAAGGAGAATTCATCTCCCAGTGTCTTTTGGGAAGCAGACTGAACCAGGTTTTCCTCTATGAGTTTGACAGTGCTTAGCTCCATTCTGTAGATTTATATATTTTTTATCCTAAGGAACTCCCCAGTCCATAACGATTACAAGCATACCCATAACATGATGCAGCCACCACTATGCTTGAAAATATGGAGAGTGGTACTCCGTAATGTGTTGTATTGGATTTTCCCAAAACATAACACTTTGTATTCAGGACAGAAAGTGAATTGCTTTGTCACATTTTTTGCAGTATTACTTTAGTGCCTTGTTGCAGAGGATGCATGTTTTTGAATATTTGTATTCTGTACAGGTTTCCTTCTTTTCACTCTGTCAATTAGGTTAGTATTGTGGATTAACTACAATGTTGTTGATCCATCCTCAGTTTTCTCCTATCACAGCCATTAAACTATAACCGTTTTAAAGTAACCATTTATCTGTAACTGAGTTAGTAAGGATGCCTGTATCTTCGTAGTGACTGGGTGTATTGATACACAATCAATAGTGTAATTAACTTCACCATGCTCAAAGAGATTCAATGTCTGCTATTTTATTTTTACCCATCTACCAATAGGTGCTCTTCTTTGCGAGGCATTGGAAAACCTCCCTGGTCTTTGTGGTTAAATCTGTGTTTTGAAATTAACTGCTCGACTGAGGGACCTTACAGATAATTGTATGTGTGGGGTACAGAGATGAGGTGGTCATTCAAAAATCATGTTAAACTCCACTATTACACACAGTGTGAGTCGATGCAACTTATTATGTGACTTGTTAAGCACATTTTTACTACTGCACTTATTTAGGCTTGCCATAAAGGGGTTGAATACTTATTGACTCAAACATTTTTAAACATTTTGAAAACATAATTTCACTTTGACATTATGGGGTATTGTGTGTAGGCCAGTGACAAATGCATTTCAATTTAATCCATTTTAAATTCAGGCTGTAACACAACAAAATTTGAAAAAAAGTAAAGGGGTGTGAATACTTTCTGAAGGCACTGTACATTATCCAACTCAGAAATTAAAAACAAAAGTCAGGAAAGTATTTTTGTCATCCTTCCCCGTTGGTCATGAAAAGCCTTGTTGGGCCTGTTTCCTCATGATTAAAGTGAACCACAAACAGGAAATGGATCCTTTATGTATACTGCCACTGGCAACATCAATTGAGAGTTAAAATAAGAGTTAAAAGGATGAACAATCTATAATAGAAGTGTCAATGAACAGGAATTCCATATCATACCATAGAAAAATAACTGAAATTTAGGGCATATTATCCAGAACACAAAACATATAGAGCCCTCAAACTCAACTCTGCACTTTGAAGACAATTCCACTGCTTTTTTTCCATTGTTCCCCTCTAATCAAGCACTGATTTAAACCTGGGACACCCGGTGGGTGTAATTAATTATCAGGTCGAACAGAAAACCAACAGGATCTGGACCTCGTAGGTTAAGAGCTGAATACCCCTGATATGGAGTTAGGAGTTGTTTACTCACCGCGGCCCACCACCAGGCATCAGGGATGCTGCTGAATGGGGTGCCTGGCTGGTCCAACTCCACAGAGTGCATGAGGGCCGAGAAGGTGAAGATGCCCATGATAATGAACAGGAATAAGCAGCACACCTGCTCTCTGCACTGCCGGATGGTGAAGCCAAACGCCCGCATTCCCGTGGAATGCTTGGCCAGCTTGAGGATGCGAAAGATGCGCATGAGCTTGACCACCTTGAGAACCTTGCTGACTTTGCTGACCCTGGCCATGGTCTTCAGGTCCTCCTGGGCACCAGCATCATCAACATCTGTGAAAATCTCAAAGATGATCTGGATGAAGTAGGGCATGACGGCCAACAGGTCCACAAAGTTGAGGCCGCTTTTCACAAAGTGTTTGATGTCACAGGTGGTGAGTAGCCTCAGGAAGTACTCAAAGGTGAAGAAGACGATGGAGACGATCTCCACACACTCCATGTAGGTCTTGCCGTAGATGGTGTACTTCCTCAGCTCCTTCACCGTGTTGAGGGTCATGGCCACGATGGAGATGAGGACGAAGAGGCTGGAGAACACGGCGAAGCCCTTGGCCGCTAAAGAGGAGTAGGGGTTCTCCATCAGGTCCCAGAGTCCCTTGCGGAACCCTCCCAGGAACATGGTCTTGAACATGGCCTCCTCGTCCCTGTGGGCTGGCTTGATTTCGTCGATCAGCTCCTGGTTGACCTTCAGGCCATCTTTGATCTCATCCACCTTCTCCTCAAACAGCATGCGGCAACACCTCGGAGTGTCCCTCATGCGGAGACCCCAGAAGTTCATCTCCTCCTCGAAATTGAGCGGACACAGACTTTCCATCACCCACATGACGTTGCTGCAGTAAAAGTGGAAGATGTAGTGGAAGAAAGTGGGGTCCCGGTCAAAGAAGAACTCATTTTTGCGGACAGAGTAGTCGTCGCAGAGTGTCATCCTCTTCACAGGATCGGTACAGAGGGCCAGAGAGCCAATCCTGGTTTTGGGGTAGCGGAGAACCAGATGGATTGGTATGTGAAAGACTCTCCCACCGACATTGATGGTGACTATGTTGGATTGTCTGGCGACACGTTTTTCTTTCTCCTCCCTTTTCTTCTCTGGCCCGTTTTCCTTCGGGACCACTGTCTGAGTAGCAGGGCTGTCCAGGTTGTCCATGGACGTCCATGCTTTCACAGAGCTCTCCTGTGCAAAGGGGAAGGTAGCGTCTGGTTCTTCTATGTTCTTGGATAAGATGGTGTTCAGCTTCACACTGGCAAACAAACTGGAGCGCCGTTTTTTCAGCTTTTTTAGGTGATGAGGGTTTTTTGAAGGTTGTTCCATTGTACGACCCCTCAGAGGGCAGGAAATTTTGAGAAAGATCAATCCTGCTCACCTAGTGAAAGTTAAATCAGCAAAGACCTTACCAACAAATCCAATATTTCACACGTTTCACATTCCTCGACAGGAAGAACAACGGCAAGATTTCTTCTTCCTTTTCCTTTCCTTACAAATTCAGCAGGGAGAGAAAAAGCTACACCGTGTTTGATTCAACGTGCAAGAAGATCAAGAGCATGAGTTGGGGATTCATCCTCCTCACTGATTCTCTAATCCCATTGCTGTTCTTTCTGTCCTAACCAAAGTTAAAAATACTGTCCGCAGGAGGATTAGTGTTGTGATTTAAGGATTTGGTGCTGGGATGAGGGAAAGGCAGAGCAGAGACAGCAGTCACACATTAGTGACAAGGCTATTAAAGGCTTACAGGTACATGCAGTTCAAACTGAAAAGGAATCCCAGTAAACGACAACCTTTATGTATAACTTCACAGCTATGCATTCTCCAACCTCCACTTTTTTCATGTGAATCACACGACGAGAAACCAAATTTGGTTGCAGTTTTATCATGCAGATCACTTATTCCCCCTTATTACACTGGCCTAGACAGTATTTATACCTTAAAGCAGCAAGCTGCAGTTGCTACATCCATTTTTGGACTTAAAGCCCCATGCAATCTTTGTAATTGTATTTTTAAATCATCACTGTATGTCTATTAAATCACTGTGTGTTTATTTAATTAAAATAACTAAAAATACTGTATGTATTTTTTTAAATAATTTATTTCCCTGAGCCTTGTTTGGTCCTTGAAATGCTCAGTCTGATGGCGTTAGGATTTACATACACAGCCCTGATTGGCTGATAGGATGGTCTAGAGCCCACCCCCTTCCCAAATGAACAGTCATTGGTCTATTATAATCAGATCACATTGTGAAGTCATGATGTGGGCCAAAAGTTCCATCCCGCCTAAACAGGCTGAAATTCCTTCATTTTTTTTAACAGCTCTTACACAAAAATGGCATTATCATAATTTTCACAATTTCAGAGGTGTTATTTCGACCTAATAGTGTGGAAATATATATTTTTTAATTAACTGGAAAATCACGCTTAACTGCAGATTGCCCATATAAAAACAATGGGGAATATTATTTCTCAGAACTTTGGTCATGACTGAATTGCAAGAAGCACACAGCTTAAAAAATAGTTATAGTCGTGTAGGCCTACATTGTACATTAATTATAGTCCGGCACAGTCTGCAAGCTCCACTCTGACATAGCTGACAGTCATCTGTGTTGATTACCACATGAAGGAACACATTTTAAATATACTCTAGGGCAGAATATTACAATGGTTTTATAATTCAAAATTTCCAAACATTCAAAATTTGATTGGCTACTCTAAGAAAATGACAAGAAAGTTGGTAAAGGGAATTAATATTTTATCCACACCAGCAGAGAGAGACAGACAGTCAGGGAGAGGAAGACCCAGAAAGACCAACAGTTTAGGACAAGGAAAATCAACTAGATTCGGGGGGGTCGGAACATAATTATAAATAATTTGTAGACTGCAAATTGACCACAACAAGCCCAAACAGATATAACATTTGACTAAAACATCATTTCAAACCTTGCTTACATTTGTATACGATCACATATATCGCTCTATTATGCGTGTGACTACTTTCCCCCACCATGCTTCACTGTGGGGATGTTGTTCTCGGGGTGATGAGAGGTGTTGGGTTTGCACCAGACATAGCGTTTCCTTGATGGTCAAAAAGCTCAATTTTAGTCTCATCTGACCAGAGTACCTTCTTCCATATGTTTGGGGAGTCTCCCACATGCCTTTTGGTGAACACCAAACATGTTTGCTTATTTTTTTCTGGACACTCTTCCATAAAGCCCAGCTCTGTGGAGTGTACGGCTTAAAGTGGTCCTATGGATAGATACTCCAATCTCCGCTGTGGAGCTTTGCAGCTCCTTCAGGGTTATCTTTGGTCTCTTTGTTGCCTCTCTGATTAATGCCCTCCTTGCCTGGTCTGTGAGTTTTGGTGGGCGGCCCCCTTTTGACAGGTTTGTTGTGGTGCCATATTCTTTCAATTTTTTAATAATGGATTTAATGGTGCTCTGTGGGATGTTCAACATTTCGGATATTTTTTTATAACCCAACCCTGATCTGTACTTCTCCACAACTTTGTTCCTGACCTGTTTGGAGAGCTCCTTGGTCTTCATAGTGCTGCTTGCTTGGTGGTGCCCCTTGCTTAGTGGTGTTGCAGACTCTGGGGCCTTTCAGAACAGGTGTGTATATATACTGAGATCGTGTGACAGATCATGTGACACTTAGATTGCACACAGGTGGACTTTATTTAACTAATTATGTGACTTCTGAAGGTAGTTGATTGCACCAGATCTTATTTATTGGCTTCATAGCAAAGGGGGTGAATACATATGCACGCACCACTTTTCAGTTTTATAATTTTTTTTTTTTTTTCATTTCACTTCACCAATTTGGACTATTTTGTGTATGTCCATTACATGAAATCCAAATAAAAATCAATTTAAATTACAGGTTGTAATGCAACAAAATAGGAAAAACTCCAGGGGGGTTTAGCACTGTAGGCCTTTATCGTAGAGTGACCAGACGGAAGCCACTCAGTAAAAGGCACATGGCAGCCCGCTTGGAGTTTGCCAAAAGGCACTTAAAGACTCTCAGACCATGAGAAACAAGATTCTCTGGTCTGATGAAACCAAGATTTAACTCTTTGGCCTGAATGCCAAGCGTCACGTCTGGAGGAAACCTGGCACCATACCTACAATGAAGCATGGTGGTGGCAGCATTATGCTGTGGGGATTTTTTTCAGCGGCTGGGACTGGGAGACTAGTCAGAATCGAGGCAAATATGAACGAAGCAAATTACAGAGAGACCCTTGATGAAAACCTGCTCAGGACCTCAGACTGGGGCGAAGGTACACCTTCCAACAGGACAACAACCCTAAGCACACAGCCAAGACAACGCAGGAGCGGCTATGGGACAATGTCCTTGAGTGGCCCAGCCAGAGCCCGGACTTGAACCCAATCTAATATCCCTGGAGACCTGAAAAAAGCTGTGCAGCAATGCTACCCATCCAATCTCAGAGCTTGACAGGATCTGCAGAGTAGAACAGGACTAACTCCCCAAATACAGATGTGCCAAGCTTGTAGCGTCATACCCAAGACTCAAGGCTGTAATTGCTGCCAAAGGTGCTTCAACAAAGTACTGAGTAAAGGGTCTGAATACTTAGGTAAATGTGATATCAGTTTTTTATTGTTAAGAAATTAGAAAACATAAAAAAATAAAAAATATATATTTGTCATTGAGGTATTGTGTGTAGATTGATTAAAAAAATTTTTTTAGAATAAGGCTAACAATGTGGAAAAAGTCAAGGAGCTATGTGCATGTACGTATGTATGTATGTATGTATGTGTATATGTGTGTGTATATATATATATATATATATATATATATATACTGACCAAAAATATAATACAACATGTAAAGTGTTGGTCCCATATTTCATGAGCTGAAATAAAAGATCCCAGAAATGTCCCATACGCACAAAGCTTACTTCTCTCAAATGTCTCAATTTATTTACATCCCTGTTAGTGAGCATTTCTCCTTTGCCAAGATAATCCATCCACCTTATATCAAGAAGTTGATTAAACAGCATGATCATTACACAGGTGCACCTTGTGCTGGGGACAATAAAAGGCCATTCTAAAATGTGCAGTTTTGTCACAACACGATGCCACAGTAGTCTCAAGTTGAGGGAGTGTGAAACTGGCATGCTGACTGCAGGAATGTCCACTAGAGCTGTTGCCAGATCATTTTATGTTCATTTCTCTACCATAAGCTGCCTCCAATGTTATTTTAGAGAATTTGGCAGTACATCCAACCGGACTCACAACCGAAGACCACGTGTAACCACGCCAGCCCAGGACCGCCACATCCGGCTTTTTCACCTGAGGGATGGTCTGAGACGAGCCACCAGGACAGCTGATGAAACTGTGGGTCTGCATAACCGAAGAACCATCTCAGGGAGGCTCATCTGCATGCTTGTCGTCCTCACCAAGGACTTGACCTGACTGCAGTTCGGCGTTGTAACTGACTTCAGTAGGCAAATGGTAACCTTCGATGGCCAACGGCACACTGGAGAAGTGTGCTGTGCACAGATTAATCCCAGTTTCAACTGTACCAGGCAGATGGAAGACAGCGTGTATGGCATCGTGTGGGCAAGCGGTTTGTTGATGTCAACATTGTGAACAGGGTTCCCCGTGGTGGGGTTATGGTATGGGCAGGCATAAGCTATGGACAACAAACACAATTGCATTTATCGATGGCAATTTAAATGCACTGAGAAACCGTGACGAGATCCCTAGGCCCATTGCCGTGCCATTCATCCGCCGCCATCACCTCATGTTTCAGCATGATAATGCATGGCCCCATGTCGCAAGGATCTGTACACTATTCCTGGAAGCTGAAAATATCCCATTTCTTCCATGGCCGGCATACTCACAACACATGTCACCCATTGAGCATGTCTGGGATACTCTGGATCGACGTATGACAGCGCGTTCCATTTCCCGCCAATATCCAGCAACTTCACACAGCCATTGAAGAGGAGTGGGAAAACGTTCCACAGGCCTCAGTTAACAGCCTGATCAACTCACTGCGAAGGAGATGTGTCGCGCTGCATGAGGCAAATGGTGGTCACACCAGATACTGACTGGTTTTCATATCCATGCCACTAAGGAATCTGTGACGAACAGATACATGACTGTATTCCCAGTCATGTGAAATCCATAGATTTATGGCTTAATTTCTTTAAATTGACTGATTTCCTTACATTAACTGTAATTCAGCAAAATCTTTGAAATTCTTGCATGTTGCATGTATATTTTTGTTCAGTGTATATTTGCTCAGAAAACTTGGGCCACAAAGTCACCTGCGGGACAAATTTGGCCGGCGGGCCGCCAATTGGGGAACCCTGGTTTAGGGTGATAATGGGCTTGTGTACATTAGCATAACACTCAAGCCAATATAGGCTATTACTGTTGTCCAGTAGTAGCCTAAACATTTTTATTGATATACTGTATATTTGTAAGTGGCATTACGAATGCATTTGTTATGTCTAATCCTTTGAAATGCTACTTTATATCAATGTCAAATACTCCACACAATGCATTAATTAGTTTATTAGGCTTTGTCTTTGCTATTTTTAAAATATACCTATAATATAACATTTTTATTATACAACTATCATTAGAAATCAAAGGCAGCACATTGATTATTGATATTGTAACGACCCTGGGTTTATAAGCGTGGGTATCTTGAGCATGCCGCTTGAGCATGCTTTTGCGGCACAGTCGATGGCGCGGCAGGCCTCGGGCTAGAAGGTTCGAGACCTGCTCCCTGCCTGTTTCATTACATTGGTGTCAGAAGTGATCGGACCTTGCATCCACGACAGTGCCTGTGCTTGGCCGGTGAGCACGTTCCTATAAGACGTTGAGTCGCAAGCTAGCACGAGAATGGGCTAGAAGGTCGAGGGTTCGAGACCTGCTCCCTGCCTGTTTCATTACAATATAATCAGAGATGGTGCATCTCAGTTCCCCCATCCCCTATTTTACAGAGTGGAATGAAACAGAGATAATAAAATAACTATGTTGCCGCTTTCAAGTGCTAGTCAAAACTCGGAAATGTCCAACATGCTAACTGGTTGAACGCAGCACATGCATTACTACAAACATTTAGCACATAGGAAATGTCAGCGTTTCATAGTTACGTTTCCTAGTAGAGCATGTGAATGCAGCATGAATTAAATCTTAAATCTCTAGCCACTTTAAACATAGGAATTGGATGTAACAATGTATCACTAGCCACTTTTGTTTATAATTTTGTATATAATTTTGTATATAATGTTTACGTATCCGACATACTCATATCAAATGTATACACTGTACTCTAAACCATCTACTGAATCTTGCCTATGCCGTTCGGCCATCGACCCAAATCTCTAGCCACTTTAATAATTATAATTGGATGAAATAATGTATCACTAGCCACTTTAAACAATGCCATTTATATAATGTTTACATATCCTACATTACTCATCTCATATATATATATATATATATATATATATATATATATGTGTATATACTGTACTCCATACCATCTACTGCATCTTGCCTATGCCGGTCAGCCATCGCTCATCCATATATTTATATGTACATACTCGTATTCATTCCTTTACTCTTGTGTGTATAAGGTAGTTGTTGTGAATTTGTTAGATTACTTGTTAGATACTACTGCATGGTCGGAACTAGAAGCACAAGCATTTCGCTACAGTCGTATTAACATCTGCTAACCATGTGTATGTGACAAATAAAATTTGATTTGATTGGAATGAACCAGTTTACCGGAACTGGAAATGTACACTTCTTTTAAATAGGCGATGTTTTTAATTCTGGGAGATTTATTTTTAAACGCAGGTCATGTACAATATAAATAAAATATAAATTGTGTAGATTTATTTAAAGTTTAAAATATTTTGTATTACAGTTTGAATATATACTGTACGCGCACCACGTGACTTCCTTTCCGGTCTAACCTGACAATATGGATGCCAGCCGCGTGCAGCCGATCAAGCTTGCTAGAGTAAGAAAACGCAATCCTTTGTGATATATCTTAAATAAATGAATATGTAAATTCGTAAATACTCATTGTTTCATTTGAGCTCATTTTTGTTAAGTTACTACCCTTGTATACTTGAACGGAGCATCGGTCCTCATTGCTCGGTGGCCTGCACGTACTGGGAGTGCTACAGCAGCCATTTGCTAGCTACTGTAGCTAACACTCGATAGCTAGAGAACAGGCTCTTTATTTCCCCCTCCCGTTACCTCAGTTGTGTAACGTTAATTGTCTGTTTCAATTTCTTCTCCAGGTCACCAAGGTGCTCGGGAGAACGGGTTCCCAGGGACAGTGTACCCAGGTATGTTACTACATTCTGAAAAAGCAAACGTTAAAGTTTTGGCTTACTAGCCAACCCAACCAGTTGAGAAAAATGTCAATGGCAAATTAGCTAATGGTGACGCCTTGTGCAGAAAACTATTCATTGTGCTCTCACATTCTGTAGTTCTCTGGCTATGCCACATGCTAATGTCTAAGATTGTCATGTATAGGTAGACTGTTGGTGGCATTTGAGGTCACTAGTCGGCCAGCTAGCTATGTAGCATTTCATGGAAAATCCAAAGTAATGACCGATGTTGTGCATCTCATCCCTGTGAAACTACACTGAACAAAAATATAAATGCAACATGTAAAGTGTTGGGCCCATGTTTCATGAGCTGAAATAAAAGATCCCAGAAATTTTTCATCCGCACAAAAAGCTTACTTCTCACATTTGTTTACATCCCTGCTGGTGAGCATTTCTCCTTTGTCAAGATAATCCATTGTGCACTTTGTGCTGGGGACAAAGGGCCACTCTAAAATGGCCCTCACAACCACAGACCACGTGTAACCACGACAGCCCAGGACCTCCAGATCTGGCTTCTTCACCTGTGGCATGGTCTGACCAGTCACCCGGACAGCTGAGGAAACTGTGGGTTTGCACAACCGAAGAACTGTCAGAAACCGTCTCAGGGAAGGTCATCTGCATGCTCCTCGAGCTCACCAGGATCTTGACCTCACTGCAGTTCGGTGTCGTAACTGACTTCAGTGGGCAAAGGATCACCTTCGATGTCCACTGGCACGCTGTGGCGAAGTGTGCGCTTCACAGATGAGTCCTGGTTTCAACTCTACCGGGCAGATGGCAGACGCTGTATATGGCGTTGTGTGGGCGAGTGGTTTGCTGATGTGAACAGAGTGCCCCATGGTGGGGGTATGGGCAGGCATAAGCTACGGACAACTAACACAATTGCATTTTAGCGCATGCGGTATGCACAGAGAAACCGTGACGAGATCCTGAGGCCCGCTGTTGTCGTTCATCTGCCGCCATCATGTTTCAGCATAATACACAGCCCTATGTCGCAAGCTGAAAAGGTACCAGTTCTTCCATGGCCTGCATACTCACCAGGCAATGTCACCTGTTGAGCATGTTTGGGACGCTCTGGATTAGAGGTCGACCGATTATGATATTTCAATGCCGATACCGATTAATCGGCCCAATAATTTTTTTATATACATACAGTTTAAGTCGGAAGTTTACGTACACCTTAGCCAAATACATTTAAACTCAGTTTTTCACAATTCCTGACATAAAATTCCCTGTCTTAGGTCAGTTAGGATCACCACTTTATTTTAGGAATGATTTATTTCAGCTTTTATTTCTTTCATCACATTCCCAGTGGGTCAGAAGTTTACATACGCTTAATTAGTATTTGGTAACATTGCCTTTAAATTGTTGAACTTGGGTCAAATGTTTTGGGTAGCATTCCACAAGCTTCCCACAATAAGTTGGGGGAATTTTGGCCCATTCCTCCTGACAGCGCTGGTGTAACTGAGTCAGGTTTGTAGGCCTATTTGCTCGCAAAGGCTTTTTCAGTTCTGCCCACAAATTTTCTATAGGATTGAGGTCAGGGCTTTGATGGCCACTCCCAATACCTTGACTTTGTTGTCCTTAAGCCATTTTGCCACAACTTTGGAAGTATGCTTGGTATCATTGTCCATTTGGAAGACCCATTTGCGACCAAGCTTTAACTTCCTGACTGATGTCTTGAGATGTTGCTTCAATATCTCCGCATAATTCTCCTCCCTCATGATGCCATCTATTTTGTGAAGTGCACCAGTCCCTCCTGCATCAAAGCACCTGCACAACATGATGCTGCCACCCACGTGCTTCACGGTTGGGATGGTGTTCTTTGGCTTGCAAGCCTCCCCCTTTTTCCTCCAAACATATCAATGGTCATTATGGCAAAACAGTTATATTTTTGTTTCATCAGACCAGAGGATATTTCTCAAAGTACGATTGTTGTCCCCATGTGCAGTTGCAAACTGTAGTCTGGCTTTTTTATGGCGGTTTTGGAGCGGTGGCTTCTTCCTTGCTGAGTGGCCTTTCAGGTTAGGTTGATATAGGACTCGTTTTACTGTATTTGTATCTGTTTCCTCCAGCATCTTCACATGGTCCTTTGCTGTTCTGGGATTGATTTGCACTTTTCGCACCAAAGTACGCTCATCTCTAGGAGACAGAACGCGTCTCCTTCCTGAGCGGTATGATGGCTGTTGTCCCATGGTGTTTATACTTGCGTACTATTGTTTGTACAGATGAACGTGGTACCTTCAGCCGTTTGGAAATTGCTCCCAAGGATGAACCCGACTTGTGGAGGTCTACAATTTTTCTTCTGAGGTCATGGCTGATTTCTTTTGATTTTCCCATGATGTCAAGCAAAGACTATAGTTTGTTAACAAGAAAATTGTGGAGTGGTTGAAAAACGAGTTTTAATGACTTCCAACTTCAAATTTTGAAATAATGACAATTACAACAATACTGAATGTACACTTATTTTAACTTAATACATAAAATCTATTTAGTCTCAAATAAATAATGAAACATGTTCAATTTGGTTTAAATAATGCAAAAACAGTGTTGGTATAGAAAGTAAAAGTGCAATATGTGCCATGTAATAAAGCTCATGTTTAAGTTCCTTGCTCAGAACATGAGAACATATGAAAGCTGGTGGTTCAATATTCCCAGTTCTTCAATATTCCCAATTAAGAAGATTTAGGTTGTAGTTATTAAAGGACTATTTCTATCTATACCATTTGTATTTCATATACCTTTTGACTATTGGATGTTCTTATAGGCAACTATAGTATTGCCCGCCTAATCTCGGGAGTTGATAAGCTTGAAGTCATAAGCATCGCTTGGTGTTTCAAGCATTGCGAAGAGCTGCTGGCAAATGCAGTAAAGTGCTGTTTGAATGAATGCTTACGAGCCTGCTGCTGCCTACCACCGCTCAGACTGCTTTATCAAATCAGATTTAATTATGATATAATAAAAACACAGAAATACGAGCCTTAGGTCATTAATATGGTAAAATCCGGGAACTATAATTTCGAAAACAAAACGTTTATTCTTTCAGTGTAATACGGAACCTTTCGGTATTTTATCGAACGGGCAGCAACCCTAAGTCCAAATATTGCTGTTACATTGCACAACCTTCAATGTTATGTCATAATGTAAAATTTTATATTATATTTACACGATATAAAAGGTAAATGCTCCCGGGTATCTCATGCACTAGACAGAAAGGATATCCTGGTATGTCATACAAAATCGTCTTCCTTTTGGCTCTCTTCTATTATAAATGCTCCAAACAGTGTCCAGAGACTGTTGACATCTAGTGGAAGGCATAGGTACTGCAACCTCAGTCCTATTTCCCTGAGAATTCAATAAACAGCCATTCAAAGTCAGGAAATGTCAAAAGAAAAATGATTTCCGGACAGAAATTTCTCGGGTTTTCGCCGCTATATCAGTTCTGTTATACTCTCAGATATTATGTTAACTGTTTTAGAAACTTCAGTGTTTCCTATCCAATAGTACTAATTAGGTGCATATCCTAGTTTCTGGGCCTGAGTGGCAGGCATTTTACTTTGGGCACGTCAGTCAGGAGAGAATTCGGAAAATGGGACCCTAGCCCTAAGGAGTTAAACATCACCCGTTTGGCGAAGTAGGCTGTGATTCAATGATAAATTAACAGGCACCGCATTGTTTATTTGCAACGCAGGTCAAGCTAGTTAAACTAGTCATATCATCAACCATGTGTAGTTAACTAGTGATTATGTTAAGATTGTTTTTTATAAGAAAATTTGAATGCTAGCTAGCAACTTACCTTGGCTCCTTGCTGCACTCGCGTAACAGATGGTCAGCCTGCCACGCAGTCTCGTGTTGTGCAATGTAATCGTCCATAATCGGTGTCCAAAAATGCAGATTACCGATTGTTATGAACTTGAAATCGGCCCTGATTAATTGGTCGACCTCTACTCTGGATCGATTTGTACGACAGCTCGTTCCAGTTCCCGCCAATATCCAGAAACTTCAAACAGCCGTTGAAGAGGAGTGGGACAACATTCCACAGGCCACAATCAACAGCATGATCAATTCTATGCGAAGGCGTTGTCGCACTGCGTGACGCAAATGGTGGTCACACCAGATACTGACAGGTTTTCTGATCGATGCCTCTACTTTATTTTTTTTAAGGTATCTGTGAGCAACAGATGCATGTCTGTATTCCCAGTGATGTTAAATCCATAGATTAGGGCCTACTTTATTTAAATTGACTGATTTCCTTATGAATTCTAACAGTTAAATGTTTGCAATTGTTGCGTTTTTCTATTTTTGTTCGGTGTAGTTAGAGCAACCGTCAACGGATTGATACAAATGCACCAGTTCACTAAACACTTTTCAGATGGGATCTGTTTTAAATAGTATTTAGGCCACTGTCTTGGTTCTGCGTGTTAAATCACATTTTTT
>QNTS01004339.1:0-36887 GCA_003317085.1 Hucho hucho | reverse complement strand
TATGTACATATGACTAGGAATAAAGTGACTAGGCAACTGGATAGATAATAAACAGTAGCAACAGGGTTATGGTAGGGTGTTGGGGGGACAAAATTAAACTTTGGTTCTTGTTGTACTTTCTATTCCATGTTATAGAGAAGCTTCTCTGGAACAATGCTTTATTTCATGCTATTTTTCATACTTAACTCTGCATTGTTGGGAAAGGGCTCTTAAGTAAGCATTTCACGGTAAAGTCTACATCTGTATTCGGCCAATGTGACAAATCCGATTCAATCTTATTTTCTAGTTATTGGAAAAAGTCAAAGGTTGCGGACAGGTCTTTATGAAAGTAAAAATTCTGTTATGCAAATTAGGTGGTACAAATACATTACAGTAATTTAAGCCCAGTAAGGTACGTTCCTCATGCTTTACAGTTTGTAAGAATTTATGAATTACAATGCAAATTAGATACTTCATACATGGCACCCTGGCTTCACACACAGCCTCGGCAAATGGCGTCAGGCACTCGTCGTGGAAATGGGGGTGGCGAAACATGTAAATGAGTTATCACTGGTGACGCGACAATGGACGCTAACACCCTAGTTATGGTTTTAACTGTAATTCATGACCCACATGTTCATTTGATTTAAAAGTAATCAGTCCATGTTTACTTTTTAATGTGAGCTATGAGTCTATTACAAATCAGTCTGACATTATTTCAGTCTGGCGACAGTATGGTGTGAAGTGACTGAATTGCAGCGACGGTATAGGCATCAGGCAATGTTGTATGCTCTTCTGTGTAGAAAATAACATATTTGTTTTCCACCAGTCTGATTTAGTGCCTGGTCTTGTCCACTCGGTTCTAAGGTCTTGTGGGCATAGTAGAGGGAAACATTACGCACTCATTCCAAAGTCTTTCAGTCATGGGGCATATTTTGTAGCTTAAACCATTCAAAAGATGGAGCCACATTTGTAGGAATAAAACTAAAACCACTGTTTATTACGAGCACAAGTAGGGGCTACTGGAGGTTACTGACTTAATCCCGTGTTCTATGAACCAAGCGCAAATTCTCTTGCAATCCCTAGTTTGGGAAACCCTGTTCTAATGTATCCTGCCGGTCTCTTTCAGGTCCGTGTGGAGTTCATGGATGACAGCAACCGGTCCATCATCAGGAATGTGAAGGGGCCAGTCAGAGAAGGCGATGTGTTGACACTTCTGGAGTCTGAAAGGGAAGCCAGGAGGCTGCGATAGGTGTGTACTATTGTCCAAACAAAGCTGGGGTAGGCAACTAGATTAACTAGGCAAGTCAGTTAACCTCTTACGGATCCGATCCCGTGAGCGGGCTCGTTTTCAGAGCAAACAAAGCGCGGCAAATTCAAAATAAAAATTCGTAATATTTAACATTCATGGATATACAAGTGTTGCATATGGTTGTAAAGATTAGTCTTGTTAATATCACAGCGTTGTCAGATTTCAAAAAGGCTTTACGGCGAAAGCACAACATTTGGTTGTTTGAGGATAGCCCCTCGTATTTTCCACATTAGCATAAATTCATATCCAGCGCGGGTCTCACAAAACCCATATAAGAGCTAAAATAAATCGCTTACCTTTCGAAGAACTTCTGCTGAGGGCATCGCAAGTGTCCAAACAAGAGAATCCATTGTTCTTTTGTTAAAGTCATTTATTATATCCATAAATCTCTGTTTGGTTGGCGCGTTATGTTCAGATAGTCCACCAAGCATTTCCAGTCTACTCGCCCGTTGTACAGTGAAGAGAACGCGTTCAAATTATACCTATCAGCTTTGCCCAAACAAATCAAACATCATTTATAACTTATCCTTAGGCATCCATTTATCTATATTGGCTACTATATTTCACTCGGATAATAACCTACACGATAGAAAATGTAAACACCGAGCTGCGCGCTCCCGGGTATCTCATGCACTAGACAGAAATGTCTTCGTGGCTCCACTGATATAAACATCCTGTATGTTGTTTCTCAAGACAAACTCATAGAACGCTGTCTAAAGACTGTTGACATCTAGTGGAAGCCATAGGTACTGCAACCTGAGTCCTATCTAACTGCGAAATGAATAGGATTACAAAGAAAGTGATGGGAGGTCAAAAAAAAAAGATTTCTGGACAGAAATTCCTCTGGTTTCCGCCTGCTATATCAGTTCTGTTGTACGCACAGACATTATTTTAACAGTTTTAGAAACTTCAGTGTTTCCTATCCAATAGTACTACTTATGTGCATATCCTAGTTTCTGGGCCTGAGTGGCAGGCATTTTGCTTTGGGCACGTCAGACAGGCGAAAATTCTGAAAATGGGACCCTAGCCCTAAAGAGTTAAGAACAAATTCTTATTTACAATGACGACCTACACCAGCCAAACCCGGATGACGCTGGGACAATTGTGCGCCGACTCTATGGGGCTCCCATTCACGGCCGGTTGTGATACAGCCTGGAATCGAACCAGGGTGCCTGTAGTGACGCCTCTAGCACAGATTTAAAAAATATATATATATATATTTATTTATTTATTTATTTAACTAAGGAAGTCCGTTAACAAATTCTTATTTTCAATGACTGCCTAGGAACAGTGGGTTAACTGCCTTGTTCAGGGGCAGAACGACAGATTTTTACCTTGTCAGCTCAGGGATTTGATCTTGCAACCTTTTTGTTACTAGTCCAAACGCTCTAACCACTAGGCTACCTGCCTTAGACCACTGCGTCACTCGGGATCCCAAGTAGGGCTGGAACAATCCTGCAGGAGTGGTTCCCATTCCTGAAGTGTAATATTTTTGGTCAGCTTTTAGACTGCCACTAGTGCAAGTACACTCACTGATGTCAGGTAATTTTCTAGGCACCAGAAGCTAACTAAAAACCAAGGCTGCTGGCCATGGCCCTCGAGCAAACTCAGAACGACTCACTACAACCACTAAAATGACTGCTTCATAGTATGTAAATAATGGTGTAGGTGGACTGGGAAATCATTCAGCTCTACTTCCATGTGTATCATCCCAGGGACAGATTGAGGTCATGTTAGTATTGTCCTTGGGTCTGTTAGCTACCATTTTGAAAAAGCTAAATATGTGCATAAATTAATGAATTCCCACCTCTTTCCTTGCAGTGGCCAGGGAAGATGTGAGATGCAAACCAAAGCCTGTGGTGATGACACCCCATCAGTACACCTGAAAATGGCCCCACATCTCACTTGTGCAAAGTTAATGAAATAAAATGTTGTTCAAGGCTAAGATTTGTCATTTTTCTATTCAATGGCTGACATGTGTAGACGTGTTCTGAGATCTGTAGTTGGTAGTTTATTTTAATGTACTCTTTATCTGTTCTAGAATATGCCAACTCCTGTGATTTGGATTATCCTATTACAACATACAATTCACACCTAGTACTGCAAAAAAAAAAGAAATATCAAATCACTGGAACCATGTGGTGTACTTTACATTCTGCTGTGTTAGAATTTCAAGCTGAACCATGCCCCCTGGGTAGTTCTGTGGATTTGAAAGAATTGGGTGAAATCTTCACCATGTTGCTTACACCTATTAATAGTGTCAGATCTACAGGGGTGGGGCAAGGGCGAACTTCAGCCTGTACTTGGACTATAGGGGTACACAGTGGACCAGTGCCACTAGAAATATTGTATGTTCATTGGAATGAAATATTTATGAAGTGGAATGTGATATCAGTTTGTACATCATGGAACACTTTACTGTTTTAGTTAGGCTGGGCTTTGTAGCCTGACTGAATCCTAACATCCTTAGTGCTCCAATATCTAGAATGATTGTAGAGCAAGGGTAGCCTCGCAAGCCACCGTGATCTCACGAGCTTACTCAAATGTTTCACTGGACTCGTGGGTGCAGCGAACCATTCATGTAAGTTCGCGAGATCAGGGTGGCTTGCAAGGGTTCCATGATAGACTTAACCCTGATCTGACGTAAATGGAAAGGTTTACTTCAGGTAAGGAAGGAAGGCTGTATGACGCTGTGGTAACATAGGCCAATACCCTACGAAAGAGGATATTCCTGACACCATACTACAGTATAGTGCTGAAATTGATGTATCCAATTTTGTTAAACAGCATATGAGAGGATAGCCTATCAATCGTATCATAGTGTTAATGGCAAGTGCCAAACATTTCCTCAATTCCCTTGTTCAGGGTTTTCCAAACTGTCCAGGGCCCCCTCCCTGGGTACATGTTTTTTGCCCTAGCACTACACAGCTGTTTCAAATAACAAACTCATCACGCTTTGATTATTTGAAGCAGTTGTGTAGTGGTAAGGCAAAAAACAAAACGTGCACCCAGGGGTGGCACCAGGACAGAGTTGGGTAAACCCTGCCCTAATGTGTTGCTGTGTCAACTAGTTTTCTTCACGGTAGATGTGTTCTATTTTTTTTAAGCTTGCCCTTATAGCCCTTAGCCATACCCAAATGTAGAGTTTCAGTGCTCCAGAATCTTAAATAAAATACTTTATGCTCAAATCTTATTAATTTACTATAATTTATGCAAACATTTAGCCTACCCTTTTATTATTGAATTTTTATTGACAAACTATCATTGCAGAAGTTGAAACCATTTATTTTATGTCTGCAGGTTGTTTTAGCAACATGAGTTGCTAAATAGTTCTAACATGTCACGGAACTACCCTGTTGGTGCTGTTGGAGTTATTCGTAATGATGAAATATTAAGTTCATGTTGAGTTAGCTCATGACCAGTAGAGGGAAGCATCGTTCCTAGTTTAACTCCAGGAGGACTATTTTCGCTGTGGTCCCCAGATGAAATTTTGTTGACTGCCACGGTTATTTTTACACCAATTTGTTACATGAAAAATCACTACCTTACAGAACTCAAACTCCCTGTCTGCAATATATAGGGCCAGATTCAAGCAAACATTCAAATGGCTGCAAAAAATACCTTTCATCAAAATGCAAGTGTGTTTTGGAATGTTTCACACACTAAACAGTGACTTATGTTGTGAAGTGCACTAACAGTATTTTTCTGCAGTGCAGGTTTGAATTCTAATCTCAGTGTGCAGTTTGAGTGATCTCAAAGTATTCCTTTTGCTGTGTACCTTTTCAACACCTCTGGCTGGTTGTTGGTGAAAATGCTTTCTATTCTGTAGCCTAACACTTATGTCTGACCTATTTCCAACAACTACTGTAGATGGACGTACTGTTTGTGGTATCGTCTTTTGAGACCAAAATGGTCATTTATGAATGCCATCTAAATTCATCTTCAGTGTCATTATCATGCTTCCTGATACTGTGACAAATGTCACATATTCCTTTAAATCATTTGTGTCTAAACTCTGTTGTCTATCATTGCCTTTCATGCTTTTGAATGTCTCATTCTTCTTATCCAATCAAATGTGATTTTGTTGTCTTCTGGTAAATAATGATGATGATTCATTACTTTCATAATGTGAGCTCTTATGTAACTTTATCACAATGCTGTGTCTTGTTCAAGAGAGAGCATTTGGTGAATGTGGAAACCATTTTGAAAAGTAGGTTATAAGGATGACAGAAAGGACTTGTCTAGACTAGTACAGCAATGCACCTGTTCTGTGGATCAACAGCTCGACACAAACAACAATGACCTACACTACCGGTAAAAAGTTTTAGAACACCTACTCATTCAAGGGTTTTTCTTTATTTTTAAAATGTTCTACATTGTAGAATAATAGTGAAGACATCAAAACTATGAAATAATACATATGGAATCGTTCTAATATTTTTTTTTTGTAAAAGACCAAGTCCATATTATGGAAAGAACAGCTCAAATAAGCAAAGAGAAATGACAATACATCATTACTTTAAGACATGGTCAGTCAATGTGGAAAATTTCAAGAACTTTGAATGTTTCTTCAAGCACTATGATGAAACTGGCTCTCATGAGGACCGCCACAAGAATGGAAGACCCAGAGTTACCTCTGCTGCAGAGGATAAGTTCATTAGAGTTACCAGCCTCAGAAATTGCAGCCCAAAAGAATGCTTCACGGAGTTCAAGTAACAGACACATTTCAACATCAACTGTTCAGAGGAGACTGTGAATCAGGCCTTAATTGTTTTTTAACCTTTGTTTAACTAGGCAAGTCAGTTAAGAACAAATTCTTATTTTCAATGACGGCCTAGGAACAGTGGGTTAACTGTCTTGTTCAGGGGCAGAACGACATATTTTTACCTTGTCAGCTCAGGGATTCAATCTTGTAACCTTTCGCTTACAAGTCCAACGCTCTAACCACTAGGCTACCTGCATGGTTGATTTCTGCAAAGAAACCACTACTAAAGGACAACAATAAGAAGAAGAGGCTTGCTTGGGCCAAGAAACACAATCAATGGACATTAGACCGGTGTAAATTGGATATTTTTGGTTCCATCCGCCGTGTCTTTGTGAGACGTGGTGTGGGTGAAAGGATGATCTCCGCATGTGTATTTCCCACCGTAAAACATGGAGGAGGAAGTGATGGTGTGGGGGTGCTTTGCTGTTGACACTGTCTGTGATTTATTTACAATTCAAGGCACACTTAACCAGCATGGCTACAACAGCATTCTGCAGCGATATGCCCTCCCATCTGATTTGGGCTTAGTGAGACTATCATTTGTTTTTCAACAGGAGAATGACCCAACACACCTCCAGGCTGTGTAAGGGCTATTTTACCAAGAAGGAGAGTGATGGAGTGCTGCATCAGATGACCTGGCCTCCACAATCCCCCGACCTCAATCAAATTGAGATGGTTTGGGATGAGTCGGACCGCAGAGTGAAGGAAAAGCAGCCAAAAAGTGCTCAGCATATGTGGGAACTCCTTCAAGACTGTTGGAAAAGCACTCCAGGTGAAGCTGGTTGAGAGAATGCCAAGAGTGTGCAAAGCTGTCAGCAAGGCAAAGGGTGGCTATTTCAAGAATCTAAAATTGATTTAACACTTTTTTGGTTAATACATGATTCCATATGTGTTATTTCGTAGTTTTGATGTCTTCACTATTATTCTACAATGTATTCTACAAAGTTGAAACCCAAAGTGATTTACTTCAAAATATTACGGCCCCTCACTGGCATACATTTACAAATGGACCGGATCAACTTTTTCCAAGCTATGCATGGACTTCAAAAACCGGATCCAATAACACATTTGGCATACTGTGCACTGTCATTTCTCAGAAGGCAGACGGGTGAAAGACATAGGGGTAAATATTTGGTGTTCATTCCTGAAATAAAATTTTAACTTACAAAACAACTAGGTTGCGTGAGTTATCCCCACTTTTTAGGTTCATGGGTCTTGACCAGGAAAATGAGCCCAGTTTCCCTGATCAGGTTATGGTCAATAAAAAGCAGTGATGCTCCCCATCCAACCTGACAGAGCTTGAGAGTATCTGCAGAGAAGAATGGGAGAAACTCCCCAAATACAGGTGTGCCAAGCTTGTAGCGTCATACACAAGAAGACGTGAGGCTGTAATCGCTGCCAAAGGTGCATCAACAAAGTACTGAGTAAAGGGTCTTTTGCAAAAATTTCTAAAAACCTGTTTTTGCTTTGTCATTATGTGATATTGTGTGAAGATTGATGAGAAGAGAAAAAAAAAGTAATCTATTTTAGAATAGGGCTGTTGTAACGAGTGCACTGAGAGTCGGGAAGCAAGTTCAGGGAGTGAGTGTTTTAATAAATAAAAGAAACAATGAACACGAAACACAAACAATGCACCGACATGAAAACAGTCAATAACACCTGAGGAAAGGACCAAGGGGAGTGACAGATATAGGGAAGATAATCAAGGAGGTGAATCAAGTCCAGGTGAGTGTCATGAGGCACTGGTGTGCTTGACAATGGTGACAGGTGTGCGGGATAATCAGCAGCCTGCTGACCTAGAGGCCGGAGAGGGAGTATACATGACAGCTGTAACAACAAAATGTGGAAAAAGTCAAGGGGTCGGAATACTTTCAGAATGCACTATATAGCTTAGGCAGGCTACGGCTGGAAAGTTTGAGGAATTCAGATTTTGAGAGAAAATACAACTGTTATCATGGCTTTTCAAGACAATTATGCTGGCATACGTTACACAGTGTATGTTAATTAACGCTTGCTACTCTCGCAGGCAAATTTCATGCTTTTGACCAACATCCGGTGTGATTTGGGATTCAGTCAACAACATAATTTCCAAAAGGGGTGAAAACAAAAAGAAGTCAGCTAACTTCTCATCACACCACACCACTCCTAAGTGAACCATCTCGATCCGTGGGTGGCATGTGTTTTTTTCTCTCCCCACCCCCCTAACAGCTCCATACCAAAGCCACTCCCTCTTTGTCTACAGGCCTTCAAGGCATCTACTTGTACAGAGCAGGGGGGAAAAAACAGCTGGGTGACTTGTCTGGAGGGTATGTCATAGTCAACAATAAAATGCCAACCGCTGGGGCTGATGTACTTGTTGAGACAAGTTATCTCGTGAAGTAATGTTTACTGTGCTCTCTGCATATGAGGTTTGTACATTCAGAGGTACAACTCCTGTTCTTTTGTCCTTGGAAATTCATTAGATTTAATAGCAGTCCACAAAACTGGATGCCCAGGCTTCAACGTAATTATAAGGCAATAGCAAACAAAAACAGCATAGGCCCACACTATGGCCCTTGATTAACCAATGTTGTACACCCTGTGCTATATCTAACTATTGCATCACAGACCTTGGAGACATAATTAAAAGTAATGATGTACAATGAAGATTGTCTAATGGAGATTAATTTATGTAAGACTAGCTTCATCCGACCAATAGATGGCCACTACGCTAGGGGTGATTATGAAAAGTTTCCATCAGACACTTGGCACGACAAACAGGTTGGCTTCAGGATAGCCCCCCCCCCTCGGGTGCAAAGAGCGACTGCCTGCTGGAGCCACAAGGCAGGGTCAGACATGTTGTTGTTATTGTTAGACCTGTTTTTGTGCTTGGGGAGTGTAAAAAAAGAGCCTCCCTTCTTTAGTAAACACTGCTGTGATGAAGCCGATGAACTGTGTCCTCTGCGCTGCCTGAAGCCTAAAACCCCAAACAGCAAGCAATGCAGATGTAGAAGCACGGTGGCTAGGAAAAACTCCCTAGAGCATATTCCTGTCTATAATAATGTTCGGAACGGCGCAATTGGAATGGCATCAACCACATGGAAACCATGTGCTTGATGTATTTGATACCGCTCCACTGATTCCGCTCCAGCCATTACCACGAGCCCGCCCTCCCCAATTAAGGTGCCACCAACCTTCTGTGCTGTCTATGTGTATGTATGCAACCAGCATAATCTTCATCTCTCCTCTTTCCAAGAAGCTGGCACATGAAAAGACACCAACATTGACATTTTACAGTACATTTTTGTAATTTAGCACAGATTCAGGGTTTTTGTCCTAGCACTACACAGCTGATTCAAATAATCAAAGGCTTGATGATGAGTTGGTTATTTGAATCAGCTGTGTGGTGCTAGGGCAAAAAAATATATATGCACCCAGGGGGGGCCCCAGGACCAAGTTTGGGCAACCCTGAAATTGGGAAGAGAAAGAAATGACTTTGTGCTATCTTACCAGAAAACACAGTCTGTCTTTTTTCAAAACCCTCCATAGATGCATTGGGTCAACATTTCTTTAACCTTTGAGCATAAAAAAGTCAGAGGTCACTCAAAATGCACATGCACTTTTTGGAATGATTTCAGACTTTGTATGGCTTTTATACAAAGAGTTGTAATCACTATTATGAATTATAATTATTCTTAGCTAAGGTGTGTGAGGTGATGGTATGTAAGGACAGAGGGCAAGCTGACAGGCACATTCTGCTGAGGCACATGGCATAGTAAGCTGTGTGAAAGAAGGGTGGTATAGTACTATATTATTCATATTAAGATGTTGCACCATTTTGGTATTTTGCAACGTTATAAGTACCGTCGTGTTTCTTTTTACATAACTGTATGCTACGTCATGTCAGTACTCCCAGAGTTTTGACAAGTATTGCGAATATGAATTCACTCTAATCCTCACATTACCTATGTTCAAAACTGAAGATATCCTATACGATTAAGTTTGGATTATTCTGTTCACCTCTACAAGGTGTCGAATGTGTTCGACAGGGATGCTGGCCCATGTTGACTCCAATGCTTCCCACAGTTGTGTCAAGTTGTCTGGTCGACCTTTGGGTGGTGGACCATTCTTGATACACACAGGATACTGTTGAGCGTGAAACACTCAGCAGCGTTGCAATTCTTAATACAAACCGGTACGCCTGTTACCTACTACCATTCCCCATTCAAAGGCACTTAGATATTTTGTCTTACCCATTCACCCTCTGAATGGCACACATACACAATCCATGTCTCAATTGTCTCAAGGCTTAAAAATCCTTCTTTAACGTGTCTCCTCCCCTTCATCTACAATGATTGAAGTAGATTTAACAAGTGACATCAATAAGGAATCATAGCTTTCACCTGAATCCACCTGGTCAGTCTATGTAATGGAAAGAGCAGGTGTTCTTAATGTTTTGTACACTCAGTGTATGTACTGTATATATTCTGTGACCTAGGTTACATCTTTAAAGAACGGAGCATGTTACATGCCTCACATATGGACTTTAGTAGGAGGTGCACAAGAGGTTACAAAAGCAAATTTGAGAGGAAGTTTGGCACAATGAACTCATAAAGAAGCAGCAGTCAAACGTTGAAGAGCGTGCCTCTGAGATGGGTTCCTATACACCGGGGACCGTTCCCGTCCAAGATAGACAGCATCTGCTGAGCCCTCACAGGAAATCCTTTCTCTATCCACTGCTGCTTGGGAGGTGCCAAGTACGCAGCAGTCATATTAAATATTTCTCGTCTCTCGGGATGAGGGGAAAACCAGTCCTGGCTTGGATGTGATGTGGTATTTAGACTGAGGATAGAGCAGTGGGACAACCACGGATGCGGCCCCTCGGCCTCTTCCGAATTTTTGTATACATTGGCATGGATTACTGCTACAAGAGGGCAGGAGTGTTTTTCTTTGCATGACCCTCAAACTTACACTACACAAATCATCAATCTATCGGTACTAACATGTCCCCAATTAGCTCTTCACGTTTTTATCAGTAATAATAATTGATTGCATTTATATAGCTCCTTTCCACCTACAGTAGGTTCTCAAAGCGCTTTGCATAGTAAGGTGGGAAACTCACCTCTTCCACCACCAATGTCTAGCACCCATTTGGGTGATGCACGGCAACCATTTTGTGCCAGAACGCTCACCACACATCAGCTATCATGGTGGAGGAGAGGAGTGATATATGCCAATGACTAAGGCTGCGTTTACACAGGCAGCCCAATTCTGATCTTTTTTTTCACTAATTGGTATTTTGACCAACCAGATCAGCTCTGAAAAATAACTTATGTGAAAAGATCTGATGTGCTTGGTCAAAAGACCAATTGGGGGAAAAATTATCAGAATTGGGCTGCCTGTGTAAATGCAGCCTCTGTGCTGTTTTTGTATTCCCAGCACCACAAAATGAGCACTTACTCACCAGAATGTCATGTGCCATTTGAACCTGAACAACAGTTTTGTAATCTCAGGATGTTTTTCATTTACAAAATGAGCAAATGAGATCATCCATCAATCCTGTACTGGATAACAAAATAATAAAATGATTGGGTAGTTATCCCATTAACAATTATGTGTAGCATCATACATGAAATACACTAACAAAAATATAAACACAACATGTAAAGTGTCGGTTCCATGTTTCATGAGCTGAAATAAAAAATCCCAGACATTTTCCGTACGTACAAATTCTCTCAAATTTGGTGCACAAATTTGTTTATATCCCTGTTAGTGAGCATTTCTCCTTTGCCAAGATAATACATCCACCTGACAGGCGTGGCATATCAAGAAGCTGGTTAAACAGCATGGTCATTACACAGGTGCACAAGGCCAATAAAATGCCACTTTGTCTCAGGTTTTGAGGGAGCGTGGAATTGGCACGCTGACTGCAGGAATGTCCACCAGAGCAGTTGCCAGATAATTTTATGTTAATTTATCTACCATAAACTGCCTCCAACGTCATTGAAGGCAGAGCCACTGCAAGTACTGAGGAAGGAGATGTTACGTCTTGTCGTCACGAGACAAACATACGGGTAACTGCCAAATTAAAGTATACTGAAAGCAGGTGCTTCCACATAGGTATGGTTCCTGAGTTAATTAAGCAGTTTACATCATAATGCTTAGGATCATGTATATAAATGCCCTGTGTCCAATTATTTGGGCTACCATGGCTAGAAGAGATCTCAATGACTCTGAAACAGGGGTCTCAAAGGAGCATAGGGGGTTTAAAGGGTGTGTGTGTCTCAGTCACCAGATCTCAAACCAATTGAACACTTATATGAGATTCTGGAGCAGCGCCTGAGACATTTCTTATTGAAGAATTTCTTATGGAAGAATGTTGTCGCATCACTCCGATAGAGTTCCAGACACTAGTAGAATCTATGCCAAGGCACATTGAAGTGGCGCAGCGGTCTAAGGCACTGCATCTCAGTGCTTGAGGTGTCACTACAGACCCTGGTTCGATTCCAGGCTGTATCACAACCGGACGTGATTGGGAGTCCTGTAGGCCATGATTGGGAGTCCCATAGGGTTTGGCTGGGGTAGGCCGTCATTGTAATTAAGAATTTGTTCTTGACTGACTTGTCTAGTTAAATACTGGTTAACTAAAAAAATTGAAGCTGTTCTGGCAGCTTGTGGTGGTCCAACGCCCTATTAAGACATTTATGTTGGTGTTTCCTTTATTTTGGCAGTTTTCTGTATATTTAGCTACATACCTAGGTAGGACACTTCCTGACAATACAGCATTAGTCATCTGACAGAAATTAGGAGCATGAATCCAATGGAGTGATTCCATCCATTGAATATCAATTAATTTCTTTAGTTACTCAATTCTAATATAAGATGTTATTTTTGAACAGTTTGTCCAGTGTACATTGTAAGGAAAAAAAACGTGTAAAAATTTTGAAAATAAGTTTAAGACAAATAAAGATGCCCAGTGCCCATATCCATGGAAACCAGGGTCAACCATTTCAACATTCATTTTGAGCATGTGGTATCCATCCTTCTCTATATGTGAATGACTGTTGGACTTCAGTGGGCCATACAGATGTTCTGCATTTAGAATCTAGGTAAAAGGTCATCATGCTGAGAGAGCGGCCATTTTGGAATTGAATAAGCAGCTGTAGGTGTGGTTCCGGTGATGATCAGTCACAGACGGCTGGAAGGCTCCAGATTCCCATACCCTCCAGCATAATTGACTTTTCTTAGTTAAAACCCCTGTTTAGCCGGTCTCCTAGGAATGTCCTGCATATAACTATTGACAGAGAATATTGAGTCCTTCCTTGGTCTATATTTTGTATGCTGGTTCTCTTCCATAATGTAAATAATACTGAAATCAATAGAATCTTGTTTGGTTAGGGACAACAATGTTAAAGAGTAAGGTGATTCTTCATGGAAACAACTTAATCATTACGCTCAGACAGTCACTTATGATAAAAACAGGGCTTGAGGTATTAATTCAAAGTACATGTTTCATTGTGGAATGGTAATTACACTGTAGTAACAAATGGACATTTCCAAGACAGGAAAGGTTGACTTATTGCAGCTGTCTTTTGCACTGCCAGAAATATATTGTACCCATGGGGATTAAACATCCCCAAATAAGAAACTATCTAAATATAGGCAATATAGTAACATCTGTAAAACATATTTAAAGCCAACATTTAACATTGACTGAATGACCCTTATGTGATTAGAACATTCTGTTGTTCGTGACACAGTCCATCAGTCACACTATCAGTGAAACACTAGCATAACTACATGTTCATACAATAAGTAGTGGGCAACTTCCTCTCCCCTCTGGCTTCCTGAAAACCTGCCGTTTCTCAGACGTCATCAGGCCCAGTCATGGCTTGGTTTGCATGCTCCAGCAGGAAGGGAGTGGAAGGCTTGGGGACCCTTCCAGTCCCCAAAAGCAACGCTGTCTTTTACACCCCCAAATCCCAAGGACCCCTCCTCACTCCATTGGTAATCTCCCAGAAGCACATGCACATTCCATCCATTTAAAATCAGTAACCAGTGAGTATTTTAGTTCAATTTGTGTTAACATTATTCAATATTACTAGTCTTGAGATACAATATGACTGCATGTTTGTGGATAGGCTACAATGTTCTTTCTTCATTGTTCCTGCCAGACAAATAATTGTCAGCTTTTCCGACTCTTCAAAAGCCTTCAGCAACACATCTGTTTCCATTCAATTAATCTCCGTCAGTTACTCTGACCTTATAAATGTTATTTGATAACTCATTTGGCTTAGGCAAATCGTACAAAAGCAAACTGTTTTACAAATGTTCTTATTTAGAGTAAATCTATATCCTTCCTAAGATTGGGAAACAAAATACTATTTTTGTATAAAATGATTGTTCTTTGACTATCTTCATAAACTCCCTGATCCTTAATCAAACTAATGGATGTTTGTTACATTTCAGCAACGTTAGTAATGATTTATGGTTCAACTGATTTTCCCTGCCAAGCATAGTAAGAAGTCTGCCGGTTACCTTTCACCTACTTAGCCTCCGGGGGAGACAAGAGAGGGTTAACTCATTTTCTTTGTGGTCTGGCCCCAGGTCATGAATCGCCTACGTGCTCCCCGTGCTCCCCGTGTTCCCCGTGCTCTCCGTGCTCCGGGGTGTTACAGGCAATGTTGGGAATTGCCTGTGTTAAATCTGAATGTTGAGAATTGCGTTAATGTGGGCATTTTCTATGCGTGAACTTTCCCCTAATTCTCACACTGCTCCTACAGCAAGTATAACAGAGGAGCACCTCAAGCCAAATCATACAGCACGTTCCTCCTGACGTCCAACACAGTGCCAGTGACTTCACACAACCTCAACCGGCTTCAATTTATCCCAGCCATACAATTAGGCTGGCTCAAATAGCTTTTTCTCTGATAGTGTTTTCTCTGTACTGGCTTCAATACAAATCTAGACTTGAAATGATATTCAGTTTATTAAGTACAGTCAGGTACATAATTATTGGCAAAACCTTAACAAGAGCCCCAGGACCAGTGGAAGCAAAATATCCACATAACATCAAAGATCCACCACCATATTTTACCATATGAGGTACGCTGCATATGCTTCTGTTTTTCAAACACAGCACTGGTGTGCGTGGCCAACGATATCTATTTTCATGTCATTTGACCACAGCACTGCCTGGAGTTTGATAAGTGGCATTGGCACTTGGATTGGAACCGGTGCTATGGTCAGATTACATGAAAATATATTTATATATTTTTAGCATACAATATAGCTCAGTATTTGTATTATACATGTTTTGCTCATCTTTATTAAGGGTGCCAATAATTATAGACCTGACTGGACTTCATTTAACTAAGTACAATCAGTTATTTTTCTTTACGGAGGACGCAAGACAGAATGTTTATTCACACACTAGACATATTCTGTCAAATTATTAGCTATGCACATTTAAATGCAATGTAACATTTTGAGCTATTAAAGCCTTGTGTAAATGAATGCGGCCCACTGATTTATCAAAAACGCTTTATCTTATTTTTGTATTAAACTTTTATTTTGACAGGGAGTCAAAAGGTCTCTTTTACAGAAGAGTGCTGTATTTAAAGAAATATTCACCAAAATATAGACATCAACGCGCCACGAAAAGCAAAACAGAGTCACAAAACACAATCATAGAAAACAAACACATTCTTCAGTAAAAAAGGTCCTCAGTCAGCCATAATAAATATTTGGCATCTGGATTGAGAAAAGGCTAGGTTTCATATTATGAATTGCCCTCGAGGCAACAAATCATCAAATTTTTGATTATTCCACAAGGTGCTAAAAAACTAAAAGCAGAATTAACTAACTCAGTGGAGATCGAAGGGATCTGCAGAGTTAAGCATCCCTGACTCAGTGGAGATCGAAGGGATCCCCAGAGTTAGCTCAGTGGAGATCGAAGGGATCCCCAGAGTTAGCTCAGTGGAGATCGAAGGGATCCCCAGAGTTAGCTCAGTGGAGATCGAAGGGATCCCCAGAGTTAGCTCAGTGGAGATCGAAGGGATCCCCAGAGTTAGCCTTCCCTGACTTAGTGGAGATCGAAGGGATCTCTAGAGTTAGCCTTCCCTGACTTAGTGGAGATCGAAGGGATCGCTAGAGTTATCCTTCCCTGACTCAGTGGAGATCAAAGGGATCTCCAGAGTTAGCCATCCCTGAGACCTGGTCTTCATAGCTCACACTTCTGTAAGTTAACAATGAAGTGAGGTACGGCGGAAGTTTGTGTAATAGGGCTTTATAAACAAAAATAATACAATTCATCGATCTACGAGACTTCAAAGACGGACAGCTTACTTTCTGATACAGAAAGCATTGATCTGTACTGTGTGCTATTATAAACTGCGTCCACTGGCTTCAATACAGTGGCAACTGCATTCATTAGGCGATATTGACATAATATATAACGAGCATGAATGTCAACTGAATGATTTGTTTTCTGCTATTTAATGAAAGCCATGCCCTATTCCTTTAAAACATCTTTGGGATTGGTGGGTCCCCTGCGGGACGGTTGAGCTAACGTAGGCTAATGCGATTAGCATGAGGTTGTAAGTAACAAGAACATTTCCCAGGACATAGACGTATCTGATTTTGGCAGAAAGCTTAAATTCTTGTTAATCTAACTGCACTGTCCAATTTACAGTAGAGATTACAGTGAAAGAATAGCATGCTATTGTTTGAGGAGAGTGCACAGTTTTGAACATGAAAAGTTATTAATAAACAAATTAGGCACATTTGGGCAGTCTTAAAAAAACATTTTGAACAGAAATGCAATGGTTCATTGGATCGGTCTGAAACTTTGCACATACACTGCTGCCATCTAGTGGACAAAATCTAAATTGCACCTTATGGCCTTTCTCTTGCATTTCAAAGATGATGCTACTTTCTTTCATCTTTTACCAGATCTAATGTGCTATATTCTCCTACATTCACATTTCCACAAACTTCAAAGTGTTTCCTTTCAAATGGTACCAAGAATATGCAAATCCTTGCTTCAGGGCCTGAGCTACAGGCAGTTAGATTTGGGTATGTCATTTTAGGTAAAAATTGAATAAAAGGGTCCGATCCTTAAAGGAAGCTCATTTCCATTCTTAACTTCTTAACTAACTCATCAATATGCTTTTTGAAACACAGCTTTTCGTCAATCCGGATGCCAAAATATTTATAAGCGGGGGCACGATCAATGTGGGCACCATCCAATGTACATACACATAAATAATCAGATTTTTAAGCGTTTCGGAAAATAACATACTTAGCTTTACCTGTAATAACTACCTAATCCCTTTATAGAAAGTAATGGTAACTTGTGTCATTGTTATACTATGTTCAAGTCACACCATAACATTGTCATAACATTATCCCACCATAACATTATCGCAGCATTATCACACCGTAACATTATCCACTGTACCGTTATCCTAGCATTATCGCAACGTTGTCACGCCATAGCGTTGTCATAACATTATCACAACATTATCGCACTGTGCCGTTACCACATCGCAACGTAATGTTATCGTAGCATTATCACACCATAACATTATCAACAGAAAAGTAACCGGTGTAAAGTATCAATCAGCATTGGCTTTCCTCTCTTGTTTGAAGTGATATCAACCATTTCTTTGTTACGTCATCATGTTTATCACACAAAGTGAGTTAATCTATCCTTTACCATACAGCTGTGTGATTGTCAATGTAAGTGCACTGACATGTCTGAACCCCTTTCTGGGTACTGAATGATAGAAACAGTATAGTGATAGTAGAAACATTATGGTGACAGTAGTTAGGTGTGTTTGCACATAAAGCTGTCTTTTATTGTACAGCTGTGCATGTCAATGTGCAATAATTTGACTGAAATCTCTTTGTTTACTGTATTTTACAGGTAGTGATGACATTGGCTTCATTGTTACATCACATGCTCCCCTCTCACGCCTTCGCTTGACATAAAGAGTTAACTGAGCGGGGGAGAAACCTGAGAGCAGCTCTCCCCCCTCTGCTCAGCCAGCCAATCAGATTAGCCAGCCATCTGGAGTTGAAGGGCTCTGAAAGTATAAAACCAAAGTGCTCTGCACAGAGAGGTAGGATCTTGAGCTCAAGTAACGAACTGGAAAGAGAAGGGTGCTTCTGCAAACCACCTGAGAACCAAAGAACCAAAGAACCCGAGCCAACGAACAAACAAAGGAAAGCAGGCAACAATGAAGACAACACTAGCAACCCTGACTCTGTGCCTGGTCATTCTGATGGCCACCGGCAACCCCTTCGAGAGGAGAGGAGGCTCGGCCACTAGCGGGAAGGAGAAGAGGATGCAGTATGCAGCGTGGGACGACGTGAATGTGATCGCCCATGGCCTGCTCCAGCTAGGCCAAGGCCTCAAGGAGCATGTGGACAAAACCAAGGGCCAGATGAGGGACATCACTGCCAAGCTGAAGGTCTTCAACGGCACTGCGGCGGACCTGGGCAAGGAGAGCCAGAGGCTGCAGGCGGAGGGCGAGGTGTTGAAGGCCAAGGCCCGGGGGCTGGAGGACAGGGAGGTCCAGATGCTCAACGAGACGGCCGAGCTGAGGGAGAAGACAGAGGAGATGCAGCAGGAGAGGAAGAGGGTGGATGAGAGGATGAACAAGCTGGAGGAGAAGATGGATGGCATGCTGCAGGGAGAAGGGCTGCCCGACATGAACACAGGCAACGCAGGCAACTACAGCGATGCACGCATCATTCAGGTAAGGAGGGAATCCATTACTATTTGGTTATTCATTGTGTTTGAAAAATAAGCTATGATACAATTGTGCATTTGGTGTGAAGGAAGGGAAGCAAATGACTTGAGATAAAAAGTAATTACTGACAAGACAGACTAAGCTAACTGCTGCATGTCTCCTCCTTTGTGAGTTTACTTCTCTGCAGTTGCCATTGTATTCATAAATTTCTGATCACTTCAGCTGTATGAAGGCATTACCATACAATGCTTTTTGCAGTGAGCAGCCTGGCATATTCATTTACTATTCATTTACTGTGATAACATGACAAAACACCACAGCAAATAGATTAATTGATTAACATTCAGTAATGCTTAATACAGTAGGCTATTAGTATTATACTTTCTCCTACATTAGTCATGCATAATAGTTTGGCAAATGGCCTATTTGCTGATGTTCAGAGGAACAACTGGAGGGGGACAATAGATGCACTTTGATGGACAAGAACAGTTGGTCTGGGATTATTTACATTGACTCAAAGGGATTTAAAAGATATTCAGCCCGAAGCAATGTGTGGAGGCATGCCAGTGGGTGTGTTTACTGTGCTGGAGTGCGTGGACTACGTGCTAAACGTTGGCCAGACAAAGGAACTGCACTCATTCGTTTCAGAATGTGAATAATTTTTCAACCATGATATTTGGAACATAGCCCAGTTAAGGAAAATGTCACTCTTGATTTAAAGATCACTTGGAGCTGCTATGGCACCTGAAAAGTAAAGAGAATTTCTTGTTCTGACATTTACTTATTTTGTGGGATGGAAATCCCCACGTTATTATGTAACCAAACTACCCGGTTGGAAATGACAAAAGCTGTTGAATGTGCTCGGATAGGCTGTGAAATGCGGCCCCGTTCAAAGTACATGCACACAGTAGTTTATATGTTATAGTCTAAAAACACAGATCACAATATCGGCTTTGTGGTGGGCTATTCCTATGTTAAAATAAACCTATGGCTACTTAAAATTATGTCACAGGAGAAAGACTAACAGGGTACCTGTCTTTTCTTTCAGTGGATGCTGGAAGCTCAGAATAAACGTATTGATGACCTGGTCAACAGAATCCAACTCCAGCAAGATAAACTTGAAAAGCAGAACGTGCGCATCAGGACCCTGCAACATCAGGTATGAAACATTCTGTGAATATCACTGACCCATGTATAATTATTTAAACAATTAATGAGGCTATTATTTATTATGAATTATTTAAAACCTCGTTGTCCTTGCTCACTCAGATTCAGCTGAAAAAAGAGAGACCAGCATTCAGGCGTAAACCAGAAGAGGCCGTTCAAAATGGCAGCATTGAGCAGCGCGACTCACCCATCGGTAAGTAAAGCCAAGCTTCATGTCAAATCCGTTGTTTAAATTGACGCCCAGACAAATACTGACCTCCCATGCCATCTGCTTTGAGGCAATGAGAGGCTAAAAACATCAAGTTTAACTGGAGTTCCCTCTTAATGACGTGAAGGATTCACTGTAATTATCAGATAATTGCCCGCGTGCGTCTATCTGCCCAAAGCCCGCGAAAAATTACGACAGGTGCCAATTAATGCGCCTACCAATGACTGAAAATGTACATCACTTGTCTGAAGGAACGCTTTCATTGGGTTCACAGAAAATATAATATATTCACAGTATAAAGAAAAAGATCACAGTAGGAAGTGTCAATTGAGTTAGGATACACACTGTCTTACTTAATACAGTAGTACAGTAATTGTAAAAGTGATCATGATGTCCTCAACTAACACCCAAACCAGGCAGCTGTTAACATCTGAACTGTACTACTGTGGCCAGCTCATAATGTGGGCTTTCATCAGCTCTGTATGGAGCTTGATCATGACCAAGTAGGGAAAAGTTCAGACACTAGTTCCAGGATTTAAGGCAATGGAACAATGATTAACTCATGGCAAGTACCTGTTTAGTGCTTTAGCTGGGGTCTGGTCTCACTAAAAAGTCAGCATTGAGGGATTTGAATGAATCAATAGGCCTCTACAGGATATTTGAGTCATGATTTAACTCTGAATGTGACCTATGCGAACCATGTCACTTTATGGATGTTGGTCAGATATGTGATTGACCTACTCAGAGTTGATTGAAAAAGAAAGTAACATTGTTATACATACCATTTCAGTATATAGCCTGTTAAAACAAGTAAATTATCGCTCTCTCAATCAAAAGCAACATGACTTGTGGTTCTATCTAAATAGTGGGTTTTACACTATTTCCCACTGTCTGATAGCCACTGAGTGAAGTAGGTGAAAGGTGAACCCACAGGCCCAGAATTGTGAGATGCAGTCACCCAGCAGAACACAATGAGTCGTCTCACAGCAAGTTCTGACATCAGCAGGATTTCAGGAATTCTATAAAAGAAACAAGTCCTCTGCCTGGACTCCAATTGGGGGATAGTTCAGCTGTCTCGGACAGTGTTATCTCTGGGTCACAGCCCCAGCACAGAGGGATAACTCACAAATCTGATGGAGCTTGGGGCGGATGAGGGGAATTTTTTGCAAATCTAGAACCTAAAAGGGTTCTTCGGCTGTCCCCATAGAAGAACCCTCTGAAGAACCCTTTTTGGTTCAGGAGAACCTTTTTGGATCCAGGGAGAACCCTTTTGGTTCCAGCTAGAACCCTTTTGAGTCCCACATAGAACCCCAAAGAGTTCTACCTGGAACAAAAAAGGTTTCTCTATAGGGACAGCCGAAGAACCCTTTTGGAACCCTTTTTATTAAGAGTGTATGTTCCTCAGATTAGGTCATTTGGCCCAGAGCCAGAAAAAGTCATGAAAGAAAGCAAGGAAAGGAGGCGGTTTAATTTAGTCTGGTGAACTTTGTACACACATCCTTTGTTGTTTTGAAGGCACTGACTGCATACCTCCTTGCTCCCTCCTTCCAGCCCTCCCATTTTTCTCTCTCACCATAAAACAGTGGTACATCCCTCAAGAATGTGCAACCTTTCCCCCAGATCTATCAGAGTAGTCAAAAGTCCCTCTCCTTCCCCGCGCCCCATCCCTGTAGACCCCTGCTTCTCCGGCCGTAGATGAATGAGAAGTGTGCCAAAGTTGAGAGGAACCCCTGGCCCCAAGGCAAACCGCGACCACAACTATGCACCGCTAATCAATAGAGTTCATGCTTCGCCCCGAAAGGGTTATTCCAGAAGAGTGATGCATTGGGTTCCCGTGGTCTGCTCTTATGTTTGTTCAATAGCAACCGAGTCAAATCAATATCAATCAACAAAACCAATTGATTGGCTCCAATTCAATTAAAATATTTAATCATAGTTTAGGCGATTGGTGCTGATAAAGAGCATCATAGCCGATGAACATATGCAGTATCTATCAAGTCGGCATTATATAAACTTGTAACCTTTTCTGGAAAACATTAAGGGTGTGCACCATCTCATGCCTCATCAGGCACATGACAGCCACTGGGCCCCCCATACCTTTTGTTGATGTTGCCTGGCTGTCTCTATCTCATTCTACCTCATGTGCACAGCAGCCAATCGGTACTAAGCTCTCTTTTGTTCCGGGCAGGTGAGACTAGGGCACAACACATTAGCTCTTGATCTTTGTTAGGTTTATAATTACTAATAAACCCACTTCACGATAAGGCCTCTTCATGTGCAAACATTCAGCATTCACAGACCTGGAGAGCTACAATGAAGAAGCCAATGATAGGGATCCCAGAGAGGGAAACCAGATGTATCCTGATTCCTGAACATCTGACCTAGTTATTAAGTGAAAGGTAAACATGTTATGCAATAATGTCCCTACCAAATCATATTTTAAAAACAGTAATATTTGACTTAAGTGACTACTTCTGCTTGGACCCACCCAACCCCCACTTCCATACACACAAGTGTAAATTCCCTCAGTTGAAAACAAGTGAAGTTGTCAGTGGCAGGGTGGACTTTTGCCCCATAGATCACAAACAAGCTCTATGTTGACTGCTGTTCAAGGCGCTCGAGATAAGAAACCAGTTTTTTTTTCTAGGTGAATGAGTCATTTATAAATAGGATATTTGTGCCAGCAAAGGGGAAAGGTCAAAGCACTGTTTGAACACAGACCTTGACGACGTGTACTGATACTGTCTTGAGATACGAAGTGTGGGAGAACAGTTTGTGAACCGTGTTGTGTTTTTGTCTATGTTTTTGCAGAGATGGCCTCAGACTGCCATGAGCTGTTCCTGAGAGGCGAGACGGCCAGCGGAGTGTACACCATTCAGCCATTAAACTCCCAATCCTTTGAAGTCTTCTGCGAAATCACAACCGGTAAGTGGATTTAGCCAGGATTTTGGCTCACCGTATAAGGTTACCCTATAGCTTAGTTTATGAACACATTGTATCCATACATGTATGACAGTTGGCGGTAGTAAATCGCTTATGGTCAAGACTAATCTCACTGCTCTTTCTCTTTCCTCTCTACAGAAGGTGGCTGGACCGTGATCCAGAGGCGCCAGGATGGCTCAGTTGACTTTGACCAGCTATGGCAGGCCTACCAGAGCGGCTTTGGCAGTCTGAATGGTAAATATATCCTCTGTTGTCTTTTCTCATCTCCCTCAATATATCCCTCTGGAGCTAGCTAGTGAGGTCACACCGAGGTTCGGACAGTACCACCCACATGCACAGCATAGAACAGTACAGAGCAGAGCTCTTGACCCGGAACCTCCCAGTTCAGTTTGATTAACAAACAGTGATACTAATACAGGATTGTAGATATCAAGATCGAGGGATCAGATGGATCTTGATATGGCAGGTTTGGCATAAGCAACCATCTAATCTCCAGCTTTAATGTCACTGGTGGCTTTAGGTGCTAGAAGTGACCAAATTGCATGGTCTATTCCTGTTAAATTCGATTAAGTGATTACCAGCCCTGTTACTATCAGATCCTTTAAATTAACGAAGACACTGAGATATCTGGACATATGTATGCAGACTTTGCACATGCTACCACAGCCATTGATCAGGTTTTAACTCCTTTGATCTCTCTCTCTCTCTCTCTCTCTCTCTCTCTCTCTCTCTCTCTCTAGGTGAGTTCTGGCTTGGTCTTGAGAAGATGAGCGCCGTGGCAAAAAACACAGACTACATCCTCAAGGTTAAGTTCTCCGACTGGAGGGACGATTCTGAGACCATCCAGTACCCCATCCGTCTGGGCGGGGAGGAGAGCCACTACGCCCTCCACATCCAAGAGACCTCCAACGGCAACCTGGAGAGCGCCCTGGCCACCGAGGCCTCTGGCCTGCCCTTCTCCACCCGCGACCAAGACAATGACCAGAAGAGCGACACCAACTGCGCTAAACACCTCTCTGGTACGTCTCCTCTTTTTCAAAGTTCAAAGTTACTATTTTGCTGAATCCTATCTAAGATGTATTTAGTCTAAGATTTAAGAATTATTTAGTCTAAAGTTTGTCTCTCAATAACTCAAATTGGGAATGTAGCACCAATGCCAATCTAACCAGATGTTTGCTCTCTTTCTCCAGGTGGCTGGTGGTTCAGCAACTGCGGACGTTCCAACCTGAATGGCCGCTACTTCATGAGCCCTCCTCCCAAACAGAGGCATCAGAGGAAGCAGGGGGTCTTCTGGAAGACCTGGCGTGGCCACTACTATCCCCTGAAGACCACCGTCATGATGATCGCCCCCGCTGTGATTGAGAACAAGTCATAGAGGATAGACGCTCAGCATTCTGATAAATTTTCTCCTCTTGAACTGAAACACTGTTAGAGGCGGTTGGTCAATGACTTGGGTAAGATACCCAGTCAGTCCTGGCTTCACCCAGTGAGACTTCCAACAAAGCCAAGGCCATTATAAAAACCAAAATAACTCGTACTTGAATCCATGCTCCATGTTTCCAATGCTCTGTTTTTCAAAAGTCAAAGTCTCTCAGCTAGATACACAACCGAACAATGCAGAAATGTATGTTTAAGATGTTAAGAAGTACATGTACATGTGAATCTAGCAGTGGAAAGTTAGCAAGGGTGTTTCACCACAGCTGTGGTATGAGCTCACTCTTAATCACTGTTTAAAGCAACGCTGGGCCTCTCAGACTGCATTAATGAATGGAACAGAATGAGGCGAGTTCCAACGTGTTTTGTTTAGCAGGAAACCAAGCATAACAGTGGTTTCTGAATGCAAGAGCTCTCCCAGAGGTTTAACAGTGATTTTTAGCTAGAGCAAAGATTTGTCAGCATGAACACTGCCCTCCACTGTAGTTGTACAAGTGGGGCAGCTCTAGAGAGTTTCTTAATCCGATTGTATGGACCAAATGGTGACTGAAACAATTTGTTGTTTTTCCACATGAAAGTAATGCCATTAGCTATCCAAAGGCATTATGTAAAGAAATAATCACTGTAAACTATAATTACAGAATTACAGGACGTAATGAGACAGAACGTGTGTGAAGTATTTTTCAACAATGGTAGTTTCATTGTCTAAATTTAAAGTTCTTCTATGGAGCAAACACCATTCCAGCTTCTGTACAATGTAACACTACTTTTCCTGCAGTTTTATTTTGAATCAAAGTAAGCTCACGCTCCACTGTTGTGTTCTCGTGGAGATTTTTTATCCTTCAGTCACATTGACTGTCCTTAAAATGACCAGAGTCATCTATTTCTGTCTTGTGTATGATGAATGAATGTCGACTGTCTCTTCAGAACCTTGACTGTAACTTGTTGTAAAATTCTCTAGTGTTCTTGTCGATGACTTTAGTTTTTTTTGCCTTTATTTATAAGTTGTAAAGAATCTTTATATATTTCTGCTATCGCCTGTTTGTAATTTATATTGTCAATTTCATGTTTTCCAGTTGTGTAAAATTGCTGTTGTTTTTTTAAGAGAAAATAAACTGATATTTGTCATGAACCAGCCAATGAAAATGATCTTTGGCATGAAACAGCCAATTCTCAGTCTGATCTCTGATCAAACACACTGATGCAGATGGAAATACAATCCAGAAGTGAGCCAATGACCAGAATTGAGTATCAAATCCCTTAAAAAAAGACCACATGAAGAAATCACGTGGCAGGGCCAAGAGACCAGGGGTATTGGAACTGAGTGCTCAGGTTGGGATGTCTTGAAGCCTGTCTGGTTAGGGTCAAGAAGATCATTTTGAGAGAGATAGCGAGAGAGTTGGTCAGAATCAGCACACTCAAGTGTTGTGGTCACCTAATTCCACATTTGGAAACATTTCTACTGCAACATGTTAACATCTTTTCACGTGAGGAGAATAATGTTAATCTGCAATTCTACATGTGAAAGTGAGATTTTTACACGTGGAGTTTTGTTACATGGGAAATTGCAAATTAGATTTTCACATATGGAATTACAAGTTCACGAGAAAAAGAATACATGTAAAAACATCTAATTTGAAGTTTCACATGTGAAAATCTCACTTTCACATTGGGAATTGCATATCCGATGTTCACATGTGAACGTTTTTAACATGTGAAACCTCAAAAGGTGAAAACGTATTATTCTTTAATACATGTGAAAATATGGTTTAATGTGTGAAATTGAAGCTCCACATGTGTAAACAGCTATTTTACATGTATTTATTTTTTATGAGCCTGCTGTCCCTATAGTACTCTCTGAGCATTCCCTGTGCATGCAGTGGCCATGCATTCCTACGTCATTGACTGGCTGCTGTGCACATGTGTGAGGTATGTCAAACAGGAGGGGAGGAGGAGGAGAGAGAAAACTTGAAGGCAGGAGAGGAGGGGGTAGTGGAATGTGAGGAGAGGCACATGTAATCAGTAGACCAGGCAGCTGAGGGGGAAGTCTGCTTGGGAACTGGGAGAAAGGTCATGTTTACTACTAAGCAAGGAGCTCTCTTTTGTTCCCGGCAGGTCAGACTAGGGCACAACATTAACTCTTTATCTTTCTTAGGTTTACAACTACTGATAAACCCATTTCACAATTAAGGCCCCTTTATTTAAAATGGTGCCGGAAGAGATGGCAGCAGTTTTACGGGCGCCCAACCAATTGTGCTATTATGTGTTTTTTTTCGCGTTATTTGTAACTTATTTTGTACATAATGTTTCTGCAACCGTATCTTATGGCAAAAAAGAGCTTCTGGATATCAGGACAGCGATCACTCACCTCAGATTAGACAAAGATTTTTTCTACAACAAGGAGGACGCACAAGACATTCTCCAAACACCCCACAGGGCCGACATCCCCGTTATTTACAAGAGAAAGCGACACCGGTACAAAGGACAAAGAGCCGGATGCCTGGTCAGGACTCAGAGAAGGCGAGTGGGAAAGCTGCCGCTACCGTCAATACTACTCGCCAACGTGCAATCATTGGACAATAAATTAGATGAGGTACGATCACGAATATCCTACCAACAGGACATCAAAAACTGTAACATCCTATGTTTCACGGATTCGTGGCTGAATGAGGACATGGATATTCAGCTAGCGGGATATACACTGCACCGGCAAGATAGAACAGCACACTCCGGTAAGACGAGGGGGGCGGTCTGTGCATATTTGTAAACAACAGCTGGTGCACGAAATCTAAGGAAGTCTCTAGATTTTGCTCGCCTGAAGTAGAGTATATTGTTATAAATTGCAGGCCACACTACTTGCCTAGAGAGTTTTCAGCTATACTTTTCGTGGCTGTTTATTTACCACCACAGACAGATGCTGGCACTAAGACGGCACTCAGCCAGCTGTATAAGGAAATAAGCAAACAGGAAACCACTCACCCAGAGGTGGCGCTCCTAGTGGCAGGAGACTTTAATGCAGGGAAACTTAAATCAGTTCTACCAAATTTCTATCAACATGTTAAATGTGCAACCAGAGGGAAAAAAATTGTAGATCACCTGTACTCCACACACAGAGACGGGTACAAAGCTCTCCCATCGCCCTCCATTTGGTAAATCCGACCACAACTCTATCCTCCTGATTCCTGCTTACAAGCAAAAATTAAAGCAGGAAACACCAGTGAAAAAAAAAGTGGTCAAATGAAGCAGATGCTAAACTACAGGACTGTTTTGCTATCACAGACTGGAACATGTTCCGGGATTATTCTAATGGCATTGAAGAGTACACCACATCAGTCACTGGCTTTATCAATAAGTGCATTGAGGACGTCGTCCCAACAGTGACTGTACGTACATACCCCAACCAGAAGCCATGGATTACAGGCAACATTCGCACTGAGCTAAAGGGTAGAGCTGCCGCTTTCAATGTGCGGGACTCTAACCCGGAAGCTTACAAGAAATCCTGCTATGCCCTGCGACGAACCATCAAACAGGCAAAGCGTCAATACAGGGCTAAGATTGAATCATACTACACCGTCTCCGACGCTCGTCTTATGTGGCAGGGCTTGCAAACTATTACAGACTACAAAGGGAAGCACAGCCGCGAGTTGCCCAGTGACACAAGCCTACCAGACGAGCTAAATCACTTCTATGCTCGCTTCGAGGCATGCAACACTGAGGCATGCATGAGAGCATCAGCTGTTCCAGACGACTGTGTGATCACGCTCTCCGGACCTCTCCAAGACAGTCGTGAAGAGGGCACAACAAAGCCTATTCCCCCTCAGGAAACTAAAAAGATTTGGCATGTGTCCTGAGATCCTCAAAAGGTTCTACAGCTGCAACATCGAGAGCATCCTGACTGGTTGCATCACTGCCTGGTACGGCAATTGCTCGGCCTCTGACCGCAAGGCACTACAGAGGGTAGTGCGTACGGACGAGTACATCACTGGGGCTAAGCTGCCTGCCATCCAGGACCTCTACACCAGGCGGTGTCAGAGGAAGGCCCTACAAATTGTCAAAGACCCCAGCCACCCCAGTCATAGACTGTTCTCTCTACTACCGCATGGCAAGCGGTACCGGAGTGCCAAGTCTAGGACAAATAGGCTTCTCAACAGTTTTTACCCCCAAGCCATAAGTCTCCTGAAGAGGTAATCAAATGGTTACCCGAACTTTTTGCATTGTGTGCCCCCCCCCAACCCCTCTTTTTACTCTGCTGCTACTCTCTGTTTATCATATATGCATAGTCATTTTAACTATACATTCAAGTACATACTACCTCAATTGGGCCGACCAACCAGTGCTCCCGCACATTGACTAACCGGGCTATCTATCTGCATTGTGTCCCGCCACCCACCACCCGCCAACCCCTCTTTTACGCTACTGCTACTCTCTGTTCATCATATATGCATAGTCACTTTAACCATAACTACATGTACATACTACCTCAATCAGCCTGACTAACCTGTGTCTGTATGTAGCCTCGCTACTTTTATAGCCTCGCTACTGTATATAGCCTGTCTTTTTACTGTTGTTTTATTTCTTTACTTACCTATTGTTCACCTAATACCTTTTTTGCACTATTGGTTAGAGCCTGTAAGTAAGCATTTCACTGTAAAGTCTGCACCTGTTGTATTCGGCGCACGTGACAAATAAACTTTGATTTGATTTGATTTATTTGCAAACATTCAGCATTCACAGACCTGGAGAGCTACAATGAAGAAGCCAATGATAGGGATCCCAGAGAGGGAAACCAGATGTATCCTGATTCCTGAACATCTGACCTAGTTATTAAGTGAAAGGTAAACATGTTATGCAATTATGTCCCTACAGAATAATATTATAAAAACAGTCATATTTGACTACTTCTGCTTGGACCAACCCAACCCCCAATACCATACACACAAGTGTAAATTCCCTAAGTTGAAAACAAGTGGAGGTGTCAGAGGCAGAGTGGACCTTTGCCCCATAGCTCACAAACAAGCTCCATGTTGTCTGCTGGCCGACATAACAGTTTGAAGTTCAAGGCATTGGAGATATGAAACTAGAGGCTCTTATTCTAGTTGAATGAATCATTTATAAATAGGACATTTGTGCCAGCGAAGGGGAAAGGCCAAAGCACTGTTAGAACACAGACCTTGATGACGTGTACTGATACTGACTGTCTGAGGTACGAAGTCTGGACAAAAGAGTTTATGAACGGTGTTGTGTTTTTGTATTTGTTTTGAGCACTCTCTCTCTCTAGGTGAGTTCTGGCTTGGTCTTGAGAAGATACACGCTGTGGCCAAAGAGTGTTTCACCAAAGCTAGCAAGAGTGTTTCACCAAAGCTGTGGTATGAGCTCACTCTTAATCACTGTTTAAAAGCAACGCTCAGCCTTGGGACTAATGAATGGAACAGAATGAGGTGAGTTCCAACATGTTTTGTGTCGCAAGAACCAAGCATTTCCACATGCTTAGACCCATCTGACGGAGGTTTCTAAATGTTAAGAGCTATCCCAGAGGTTGAATACTGCCCTCTTGGCTCGAACCAGCCAATAAAAATTATTTAAAGAAAAATCCTTTTGCTGTCTGATCTCTGATTAAACACACTGATGCAGCGACAGAAACAATTCAGAAGTCAGCCAATGGCCAAAATGGAGTAACATTCAAATGAACATAGTAGCCAACTCGAAGAAAAAAAACTGTAAAATGAACTTGGTATTCAACTCAAAAACAGTAAAATGAACATCCCAGTGGGCACAAACTGGTTGAATCAACGTTGTTTCAACTTAATGCTCAACGTGTTATGACATGGAATCTATGTGGAAAATACATTGGATTTGAAAAAGTAATCAACTGTAGTTATGAGGGTGAAATTTCAACGACAGTATTATCTCTTCACAGTAACCAAATTTAAACCAAGCCAAACCTAAAATATGTTGATTTTGTACCTTTAAAACAGATCCTCAGATCTTCAATGTTATGTCCACTAATCAAAAATCAAAAAGAAAAACTATAGGCTAGGCAGCACCTCCTACTGGATGATTGATCTATAGCTACCCTTTGGTCTCCCATCCAGGGTTTTAACCAAGCCCTGCCTAGCTATAATATTTGTCACTTACTATTTCCAATGTGCTATTGTGAGAATGACTGTTAAAATCTCCACTTAAAAATGAAATAGATTCACTGTTGCTATCGAAGTCATTCGAAAGGGTAGGTTTAACCGAGCAAATGAAATGTGACTATACTTTATCACTCATATATATTTAGGATTTGCAAATTCATCAATACTGAGTTGAGTTTGTGAACGCAACCAAATATCAACATTTGAAGTATATGTATCTTCTGCTTGGATAGTTAAATTTTTGCCACTGACTAAGTCTGGCTTTTATTCCAGTTCGTCTATAAATTAATAATTGATATGTTGGATTCACGTCTCCATCTCAACCAAAGATCTAAGTTAAAGAATAGGACTAAATCAAATCAAACTTGATTTAAAGTGCATTTAAAGTTTGATTTGATTTAGTCCTATTCTTTAACTTAGATTTTTGGTTGAGATGGAGACGTGAATCCCACATATCAATTATTAATTTGATTGATAGATTTTTTGTATTGTGATGTCATTATGGGGTATTGTGATGTCATTATGGGGTATTGCGTGTAGATTGATGAGGAACATTTTTTATTTAATCCTTTTTAGAATAAGGCTGTAAAGTAACAAAATGTAGAAAAAGTCAAGGGGTCTGAATACTTTACAAATGCACTGTGTGTCTGTTTGAAGTGTATGCAAATAGATTATACAAGTGGTTAGGCATTTTCAACACACAGATGTTTCATAAAAAGACTAGAAGAGAAGTAGTCAGAGCACACTGCCTGCCACCCAGGTCATCTACAGCACCTGGTGTCACAGGAAGTCCAAGAAGATCATCAAGGACCTCTAAGCTACCTGAGCCACGGCCTGTTCACCCTGCTACCATGCAGAAGGCGAGGTCAGTGCAGGTGCATCAAAGCTGGTACCGAGAGTCTGAAAAACAGCTTCTATCTCAAGGCCAGCAGACAGTTAAATAGTCTTCACTAGCCGGCCTCCACCCAGTATCCTGCCCTGAACTTTAGACACTGTCACTAGACGGTTACCACCCGGGTACTCTACCATGAACCTTAGAGGCTGCTGCCCTATGTACATAGTCATGGAACACTGGTCACTTTAATAATGGAACACTGGTCACTTTAAATAACGTTTACATACTGTTTTACCTACTTCATATGTATATACTGTATTCTAGTCAAGGCCTATCCTATTTAACTATTGATGTACATATACTATTCTTCATATATACTACATATTCTATCCATATTGTCTATACATCCCATCACTCACACACATATATCCACACACTGGGGCCAAGCTTCCTGCCATCCAGGACCTATATACTAGGCGGTGTCAGAGGAAGGCCCAAAAAATTGTCAAAGACTCCAGTCACCCAAGTCATGGACTGTTCTCTCTGCTACCGCACGGTAAGCAGTACCGGAGCACCAAGTCTAGGTCCGAAAGGCTCCTTAACAGCTTCTACCCCCAAGCCATAAGACTGCTGAACAATTCATCAAATGGCCACCCGGACTATTACATTGACCCCCCCCCCCCCGTTTTTATGCTGCTGCTACTCAATGTTTATTATCTATGCATAGTCACTTTACCTTCATGTATAAATTACCTCGACTAACCTGTGCCCCCGCACATTGACTCTGTACCGGTACCCCCTGTATATAGCCTAGTTATTATGTTATTTTATTGTGTTACTTTTATTTTATTTAGCAAATATTTTCTTAAATCTATTTCTTGAACTGCATTGTTGGTTAAGGGCTTGTAAGTAAACATTTCACTGTAAGGTCTACACCTGTTGTATTCGGCGCATGTAACAAATACAATTTGATTCGACACTCCGGACTACAACATTGCTCATCCTAATATTTCTATATTTCTTAATTCCCTTCTTTTACTATTTAGAGTTGTGTGTATTGTTAGATATTACTACACTGTTGGAGCTAGGAACACAAGCATTTGCTACACAAGCAACATCTGCTAAATATGTGTATGCGACCAATAAAATTTTATGAAAGACTATCATTGATGTTGTTAATGTTAGTTCTGTGTGTGCAGTTAAGGGCAGGGCGTTCTGCTTCGTTTCGAGCCAGCTGCAGCTTTGCTAGGTCTTTCTAGAACACAGAACATATTTTTAATGTGCAGATGTGTGAGAATTCTATATATTTTTTAATCAATTTTGAATTCAGGCTGTAACATATTTTTGGGAGGAAGAAGTCAAGGGGTATGAATACTTTCTGAAGCCACTGTTTCTGTTTGATATTGCATAGTAAGGCTGAGTAAGGGTTCTTCCATTTAGTTGTATTGACCAAACATTTGCTGATACAATGAAGCTGTGCTTCATAACACCTTCAGAGACTGAGGGACAGGAAGGAACATCCAATGCCCAATGTCTTACTGTTCGTGATCGACCTATATCAAATGCTCAGTTTTCCTTATTCAATCTTGTTCTGAGGGCAGCTCTGCCTCAAGGGCAGAGCCAATGACATACTGCCTGGGTGCCTGTGTGATTCGAGCCAATTGGTCATTATCTTCCTGTGACACTCAGGCTATTACGCTGACTTTGAAGGGTCAAAATTCACTTTCTGTAGGGTCCACACACACATGGAAAAGACAGTGATGTGCATTTTTCATAGAGGATGTCAAATGAAATATGTTGTGGTTTTTATCAATAAAAGATAGCCAAAGGGTAAACGGTTACTTTGATTATCCATTTGATATAAAAAATAATAATACAATTCAACTTCACTAATAAAGGTTGAGTTCCCATTTCCAGCTGCATCACTAACATGTGCTCAAAATGGCTACTAAAGCGTCATGCAGCAGAGCCTACAGAGCCTCCTCAGTAGCATCAAGGCATCTGTAACATCAATCACTTCCAAGCACCCTTGCTTCCAGCGAGCTCGTCTATGAAATGGCAGCCTCACATCATTGGTATCCATGGCAACCGTTCCCTCCAAAGGGAAGGTGGATAGCATAGAGCAGAGTAATGTATTGACATCATATCTTAACATATGGCTGGCATAGAGACCCTATTCAATTCTATGGTGGATAGCATATCAACCCTCTGCATCCGCAGGAGGACTTAATGATTAGAGAAACCGAAGCCTCGTTTAGACAGGTAGCCCAATTCTGATCATTTTTTTCACTAATTGGTCAGATGAGCTTTGAAAAAGATCTGATGTGAAAAGATCTGATGTGATTGGTCAAAAGGGACATGAGAGGTCTCCCCATCTCCAAAGAACCAGGAGGGTCATAGAGGAATATCAATTCACATGGAAAGATAACTAGCCCTGAGATGGCACACAGAGGATTTTACCTGTGTTTAACATATGAATCACATTGTAGTTGATCATGACACTGAGCTTGTACATCATGTACAATTTGAGACATTGAAACAATCTCAACATCTTGGTTCATCATTACGGTCTATCCGTATCTATCCATCCATCCATATATGCATAGATCCATCCATCCTTGTTCATGTTATTCTGTGAGAAATTATAAAATTAAAGAGATTTCATCATACATGTATTTATTCTTCATCATGTATACATTTGATTCAGGTGGTACAAAGCTGTTTAAGACTTGGCTGCTCATACTCGTATCGTAATTGCCGTAAAAAAGGAAATACCAGCACGATCAAGTCAAGAAGTACTTTGGCATACATGGTATGTCTTCAGAAGGCAAGCCGACACCATGAGCACTGCAATGTGAGGAGAGAAAATGACTGGATTATGTCAATGAGCGACTTCATTTGACACTCATTATAAAAGAATAAGAATCCATAAAAATATTTTCTTTTTTTAACAATACATACTTAAAATAGTTAATGAATGCTAGTAAAGGCAGGGTTTTTTCCTCTAGCCATTACACCAACTCCAATATGCTGCGTGTATGTATGTATGTATGTATGTATGTGTGTGTGTGTGTGTGTGTGTGTTTAGATTCCATTTCGTATTCGAGGAACCTCAATCCTACCACTGACTTGAGTGAATAAAATGGAGGAAAAAGAAAAACATTTGGCAAAACAATCCAGAGAAAGGGAAGACAATTAGAGAGGGATTGTGACAGCCTCCAGATAATGTATATCCCACTTTCATTTCACGGTCCGAGGTGAAACTTGACAACCCTGCCTTGGATCTCCTTAGGTAACTGCACCCCACCCTAATGCAGGGGCGAGAGAATGGGAGAGAGAGAGCAAAAGAGAGAGAGGTGGAGGTATAATTGAGTGAGATCGCCAGTTCATGGTAAAATGGGGAGTAGGTGGGTGTGGCTGCAGAGAGGAGGTCTTTATGCCTGGTTTGAGGAGGTTTCAGGGGAGGTATACAGTTGGTTTCAGTATGGGGTAGAGGGGGGTGACTTTCAGAGGTATTGTTGTAGAAAGTGCAGCAGCATGATCTCATAGTGTTCTCCTGACTCTGGGCAGCGAATACTGTGTCGCTCATTGGGGTAGACCTGCAAAACAACAAAGGAAAATCAACCACTAATTCCTGCTTCAGTATACACTATATGGTACATGTGACTACAATTTGCAATTTTCTGAAAACGCAATATTCCCTGAAACCCATCCAAATTAACGAGTTGTCCATTAAAGTCAGTGTCAATTAAAGTCTTGGCTAAGATCCACTGTACAGTAACTAGCTTCATGCAATACAGGTGCATACCAGCCCCTTCTGGGTCCCACTGACAGCACATGGGACAGACTGTAGCAGTATTTCTCACTAATTGTGCAACAATGTCCATGTTGGGGAAACATATATATCAACTATATGGGACTATGTTACCCATAACATGCCTTTAACACAGATTTAGAAATGTCAACAACACATTAATAATACTAGCCTGTAGCTGATATGGCTTCCCAGCGCGAATTATTTGTGACACCAGGAAGTTGGTGTGGAAAAAGTGCACATTCTCATCAAGGAATCCATGTAAAATCAGCAAGCGGTTTGGCCTGGGAGGAGAGGGTTTCAGAGGGATGGAAACAGACATAGAAACCACATGAAAATTAAAACAGGTTACATTTTCATCTCTCTTTTTTTTTTTTTATCTACACTACAGTAAGTATATCCTGTTTATTTATTATACACATAGAAATGTTCATGGTGAAACTCAATAACATCCCATCTGTCCTTGAAATTTGAGCTGAGAAATATCCAAAATACAAATAAATAGTATTTTTGTTGCTCAAAACCAATGCCTGTTTTTATTCAACAATGATCAATAAAATGGAAACCTTCATCTACAGTACAATATATAAATATAGAAGTTGGCCATTCTTATTTCTTAGATTGGTTCAAGTGTATAGAGTGCAGTAAACAGTATGGGACTGACTCGCTGGGCAGCTTGTCCACATGCAGTGCCACGGAGCCCTCCTCGTAGCCCTGTTGGTTGTTATCAGGCGTATCCATGTAGCGCTCGGTGTAACCCGTGTCGTACGCCATCCACACCGTCACCGGAGCGCCCGCTATGGCCACCTGAAAGGAACAACATTGCTATTTTTTTGGGGGGGGGGCAATTTATTTATTTTTTCAGTAAGGATAGCATTAAAATCAGCCTGTCCTGCCATTTCTCCCTCCACCAGCCTCCACTGGGACAGACAACTAAGACATTTCAGATGCATTGAACCATCACACTTCAGCTGGTGTTCATTTTCTACATTTTAGCGCAACATGACAGGTCAAACTGCTTTTCAGATGATGGATGCCTGTGGGAATTTGTTCAGCATAGCAGGGTGGTGGCATACAGTGATTATGTGGCATGTCTAAACTTCTGCTATTTAATGGTTCAATGGAGCCCTGTTTCTGTCGAGCAGTACTGTACATATTGACAAGAGTCTGAATACGCCCCCTGGTACCTCTGCTGCTGGTCAGAGATATACTGGTATATATGCTGGTGCGAGATATACTGGTATATATGCTGGTGCGAGATATACTGGTATATATGCTGGTGAGAGATATACTGGTATATATATGCTGGTGAGAGATATACTGGTATATATATGCTGGTGAGAGATATACTGGTATATACAGTGGGGCAAAAAAGTATTTAGTCAGCCACCAATTGTGCAAGTTCTCCAACTTAAAAAGATGAGAGAGGCCTGTAATTTTCATCATAGGTACACTTCAACTATGACAGACAAAATGAGAAAAAGAAATCCAGAAAATCACATTGTAGGATTTTTAATTTATTTATTTGCAAATTATGGTGGAAAATAAGTATTTGG
>QNTS01004338.1:56885-81499 GCA_003317085.1 Hucho hucho | reverse complement strand
AATCCAGAAAAACGCATGTGAAAAATGTTATAAATGGAATTGCATTTTAATGAGGGAAAAAAGTATTTGACCCCCTCTCAATCAGAAAGATTTCTGGCTCCCAGGTGTCTTTTATACAGGTAATGAGCTGAGATTAGGAGCACACTCTTAAAGGGAGTGCTCCTAATCTCCGTTTGTTACCTGAATAAAAGACACCTGTCCACAGAAGCAATTAATCAATCAGATTCCAAACTCTCCACCGTGGCCAAGACCAAAGAGCTCTCCAAGGATGTCAGGGACAAGATTGTAGACCTACACAAGGCTGGAATGGGCTACAAGACCATCGCCAAGCAGCTTGGTGAGAAGGTGACAACAGTTGGTGCGATTATTCGCAAATGGAAGAAACACAAAAGAACTGTCAATCTCCCTCGGCCTGGGGCTCCATGCAAGATCTCACCTCGTGGAGTTGCAATGATCATGAGAACGGTGAGGAATCAGCCCAGAACTACATGGGAGGATCTTGTCAATGATCTCAAGGCAGCTGGGACCATAGTCACCAAGAAAACAATTGGTAACACACTACGCCGTGAAGGACTGAAATCCTGCAGCGCCCGCAAGGTCCTCCTGCTCAAGAAAGCACATATACATGCCGTCTGAAGTTTGCCAATTAACATCTGAATGATTCAGCGGACATCTGGGTGAAAGTGTTGTGGTCAGATGAGACCAAAATGGAGCTCTTTGGCATCAACTCAACTCGCCGTGTTTGGAGGAGGAGGATTGCTGCCTATGACCCCAAGAACACCATGCTCGCCGTCAAACATGGAGGTGGAAACATTATGCTTTGGGGGTGTTTTTCTGCTAAGGGGACAGGACAACTTCACTGCATCAAAGGGACGATGGACGGGGCCATGTACCGTCAAATCTTGGGTGAGAACCTCCTTCCCTCAGCCAGGGCATTGAAAATGGGTAGTGGATGGGTATTCCAGCATGACAATGACCCAAAACACACGGCCAAGGCAACAAAGGAGTGGCTCAAAAAGAAGCACATTAAGGTCCTGGAGTGGCCTAGCCAGTCTCCAGACCTTAATCCCATAGAAAATCTGTGGAGGGAGCTGAAGGTTTGAGTTGCCAAATGTCAGCCTCGAAACCTTAATGAATTGGAGAAGATCTGCAAAGAGGAGTGGGACAAAATCCCTCCTGAGATGTGTGCTAACCTGGTGGCAAACTGCAAGAAACGTCTGACCTCTGTGATTGCCAACAAGGGTTTTGCCACCAAGTACTAAGTCATGTTTTTCAGAGGGGTCAAATACTTATTTCCCTCATTAAAATGCAATTCCATTTATAAAATTTTTCACATGCGTTTTTCTTGATTTTTTTGTTGTTATTCTGTCTCTCACTGTTCAAATAAACCTACCATTAAAATTATAGACTGATCATTTCTTTGTCAGTGGGCAAACGTACAAAATCAGCAGGGGATCAAATACTTTTTTCCCTCACTGTATATTTCTTATTTTTGTTCATTTTATTTCTCCAAGTAAGTTCAATGATCAATACATCATTCATCTAAAACATGACATCCAAAATGAGCACAGGCTGAAACTGGATGGCATTGTTTGCTCTTATGGTTGTAACGTCATTGATCGATCAAATCGGGAATGTATTTGGTTTAAAGTGTGCAGCAGGCAAACAGACGGACGTTATCTGTAGACATGTCTTTATATTGTAAACAGACCTCTAGATAGTAATAACAGACAAACATGGGGATATCAGGTACGACCATTACATCACTCCTGTGTAGAAAAAAAATGCAAATACCTTTAAAAGGAACTGTTATTGTTATGTCTGGACTTGTCTCACCTGCCTGTCACTCACAGACATCTAAATCATCTGGTTGGTCCTGCCTAGCCTAGCGCTCGCTGTCCTTTCATTTGAGTAGCTTCAAAGCTGCCTCACGTATTCTTAAAGGCACGATTCTACTGTGAATCATGAATCATGACTTGATACGAGTTGATCATGCGAGGCCTATCTGATACAAGTCTAATTGAATTTTATTCAGAAGAGACAGAGAAGATCTGTGAGAAACTACAGTTGGACGGTTCACGCCACTTTGAGCTTCTTACATCCCCAAGCAGATTCTTCATTTATCAAACAGACAGCTAGGTGACCAATCAAATAATAGCCTACTAGCACATGACATGATGATGCAAGCCTGGGTTCAACATCCACACACTATACACAGTGTTGAAGAGGTCCCACAAAGCACAATGATACACTGACAAACATGGGACTTTCAGCACTCACTCCTGTGAAGACAAAAGCACTATTTTCCCTGCTGCTCCGGCTTGCCATCTTGACTTTTTTCATTTTCATTCATGGCAGTCAGGCTAGAAACTGTGGAGGGTCCGGGAGAGGTTATGTTAAGTCTCTCCATTGGTCCTTTGTTATACCATCCCCCACCTCCCTGACTAAGTCTATCCAATCAGATGATATGTTTTTATTCTCCACAGTACAACCCTTAAGCCTTCTATGGCTGACCGTCTTTCAGTCCTTCAGTACATCATGCCAGGAGTGACTGAGCATGCCCTGCTGCTCTATGTACCCTCCATGGTCCCCTCTATCTACACTCTTACTTCTATGTCACTTTTATGTCTCTATGCTGCTTTATAGATTAACTACATTTTACATTTACATTTTAGTCATTTAGCAGACGGTTTTATCCAGAGCCACTTACAGGAGCAAAATCGTCAGATTCGTCTCTGGGATTTGAACTACTATGCCACATACATTCTCACTGCTTGAAATTAAAACTTTCTTCTGAGAAGGATTGCATTGCATCAGAGGACATCTACATACTTCAGAGCTGGAAAGTCAAAGTGTCTAGAAAAGGCTATCGACGTGCCACTGGGTCACAGTGAACGATAGTCTAACAGGGAATTGACTGAGTGACAGAGGACAGAAGTTCATCAAATAAAAACCAGAAGAAGGGATCTACGGAAGCATCAGTATATCAGCTGTTTCAACATCTCCCATCATCCTCCCCCTACAGTACTACTGATACATGTCTCGCTCTTCCCTGTCCACAGACAGACAAAGCATTGGAGGACATTTTTTTAATTTTAACTGACACTGATCTGTGAAGGATATGGATATACAGGATATGGATATACAGGATATGGCTATACATGATATACAGGATATGGATATACAGGATATGGCTATACAGGATATACAGGATATGGATATAAAGGATATGGATATACAGGATATACAGGATATGGATATAAAGGATATGGATATACAGGATATACAGGATATGGATATACAGGATATGGATATACAGGATATACAGGATATGGATATACAGGATATACAGGATATGGATATACAGGATATGGATATACAGGATATGGATATGGATTTACAGGATATGGATATACAGGATATACAGGATATGGATATACAGGATATGGATATACAGGATATACAGGATATACAGGATATGGCATCAAACATTGCCTGTTCGTACTGCCACAACAACAACAAGAGGGAGTTGGTTGGAGACCACAGGTAAGGGTGGTAACCGTAGCAACAAAGGTAAGGGTAGTAAACATTTGATGTAAAAACCAGGGTCTCTTATTAAGCCCCAGATTAGGTTTCTTTAGAATGGTCTGAAAAGTGTATTCTAAATCTGTGCATCCTCATTCTTATTCTGAAGATATATTCTTGATAGAACTCAGCAGCAACTATGCTTGTCCCTCTCAGAACATAAAAAAAACATTATAGTTTGTGTTTTTCTTAAATGTGCCAGAATAGAGGTTTGCCTCTGAGTGTGTAACTACATCCTCAATTAAAATCCCAATGGGCATCATAAAAAGCTTGGTCTGGCAGTGGAAAAGCAACATTATAGTGAGCGGTAGGTCACACCACTTTACTCCGTCAATGTTGTATATATAGACGTATATGTGTAATATATATATCATTCATTTTCCAGGTATATTTCTCATAAAACATTTTCCAGTGGACTGCCTCAAACGTATGGTCAAGCCATTGTAGTAGTAAGAGAGTTAATGTCTTGTGGACTATGATTACATCATGCATGATTCCTGATCAAAACATGCCTTCATGCAAGTCATATCTATGCATTGAACGAGCACAATAATTTATCTGAGACTCAGTCGGTCAGAGCGAGTCCCCACCCTTCTTCAGCCCAACTGTAAACGTTGACTTGTGCCCCCTACCCTATAACAAAGCGAGAGAAGATGAAAAGAGACTAGTGTGACATGGGCTAAATTATATTTTTTCAAAAAAAAATTGCTGCTCAATAAATGTAAAGATAGAAGTATATTCATCACAAAATGACAAAGTAAAAAAGTTTGTCTGCTGTTCTGTTTTTTTTCTTTCTTTCTCTAAACGTTCATTCTTCGTATTTAAAACTTGATAAGAACAACATTGCAGGAAGTGGATGTTACAGAGACCATGTCAGACTGCGTAGTAGAACAGTTCTAGAAGGTTCTGTAACATAGGTTCCGTCATGTTCCTCTCCTGAGGTGCTCCCATAGTGGTGGACATTTCGCTGTAGGGGCTCGTCCACATAGGCAGTCAGAGACTCTTTGCTTCAATAAATCTCCCTCCATCTTGTTTGCAGAGGTTTCTCCCTTCTTTTCCATGATCCTGAACATATATATTAATATATAGTATGCCAATGGCGGGCACACTATTATTGAGTTATTATTGATAATTATTTATATTATCGTGGTTCTTTCTCACATTATTTCCAAGAAATAAAGAAGAAAGTCATCATCAGGCGGTAAATCCTTTAGTGATAGTAATGGTGCCCTAACTAAATCCTTATCGTGGGCAACATGTACACCACCATCTGTGTTTTTCTTCAACCGACCATAACTATCCAACGACGAATCTCGATCCTTCATTTTGTGTTAAATTGAAGTCTGTAAAAAGAAATGGTGTAGTTTTCGTAAAAAAAATGTAAACTTGCAAATTATATTTTTTATACATTTGTCTGTTTGTTGGGCTCAGAGTCCCTTCTGGCTGTGTGTAGTATTGTAATAATGACAGTCACTGAACCCGACTAACATTTTGATTCCCGCTCATCTTTTTGATTTCTCTCCTTCTCTTTCCTCTCTCCCTCGATCTCCTCCTGTTTCTCCTTGTCAGGTTTGGTCACACTGTCGTAGGAGGGGAGAGAGGCGGTGGAGGGTGTACTCTCTTTCTTCTCCTGGTTGTTGGTCCCTCCGTTCTCCAGCTTGGTCTTGGGCCTGCACTTGCAGATGAAGCCCCGTTTGAGGAGGTGAGCGCGGTAGGCTTTCTGGATGTAGCGTGCGGATACGTCCTCCTGGCACCGGCGCAGTGTTGTGGTGATGGGCTCGTATGACACCTTGGAGGGGTTGGCCTGCACAAAGCGCTCCTCCATCTGCGTGCGTAGCATGTCAAGCTCGCCACTGTCACCCAGCACGCGTTTGGTGAAGGCAAACAGGATGTCCAGGCAGTGGATGCGGTCGCCGCTGACCATGGGCATGTCCATTGCGATCAGCTCGATGATGTTGGGTTTGGGAACGCGGAGAGGGTGCTCCAGGGTGTCTGCGAAGTCACCCAGTTTTGCGAAGGTGATGAACTGGGAAGCGGCGGGGTCAAATTTCTCCCAGATTTCATAGAAGGTCTCGAAGTCGTCTTCACTGAGCGGGTCGGCACTCTCTTCTGTCGCTACACTGAAATTCTCTAAGATGATGGCGATGTACATATTGACTACGACAAGGAAGGAAATAATGATATACATCACAAAGAAAAATATGCCGACTGAGGGGTTGCTGCAGTTGCCTGTCGCAGGTGCACCTGGGTTCTCCAGAGTTAGGTCGCAGTCAGGAGGGTAGTTGAGAATGGGGAGCAAGAGACCATCCCAGCCTGCAGACGTGGTGATCATGAACAAGCAGATCATGCTGTTCCCGAAGGTCTCAAAGTTATACATGTCGTCTATCCCGGCCCCGTGTTTGACGTAGCCAAAGTTGGACATCCCGAAAATGCTGAAGATGAACATCACCAGGAAGAGCAGGAGGCCGATGTTGAACAGGGCAGGAAGTGACATCATCAAGGCAAAGAGTAAAGTCCGTATGCCCTTGGCCCCTTTGATCAGACGCAGGATGCGGCCGATTCGAGCCAATCGGATGACCCTGAAGAGGGTCGGCGATACGAAGTACTTCTCAATGATGTCAGCCAGGAACATGCCTGTGGAGGAAGAGGGTGGAGGAGACAAGACACCCAGAGACAACAAAGTTAGCAGACTTGACTCAACTAGGGCTGTGGCAGTCCATTTTGTCAGCCGGTTATTGTCATGCAAACCTTAGAATGTCTTAGAAATCAAAACATATATGGGCTGCATAATGCGACTATAGACTATTGACGATTTGAGAAAGTAGCAAAAAAGTGTCTCTCTGTTCCCTGCCTCTGGCTGCACAGCGGTTCTCTCATCAAGTGATCATATTTTCACCCATCACACTATTCTCAATTTAATCTTCTCTTTATTTATATGCAAAATTTGTTTTGATTTAGAATGGCCCATTATCAAATGGGCAGGAACAGGGGGGAAAAGACAAGTCATCTGCATGCACTGGAATAGCGAACGGAGGCCGCTGGCTTTCCTACCGGTCCGTTTTGTAGGCTACTTCAGTTTTATAGTGGGTCATGTGCTTTGAGAAATAAACTTAAGACCCCTTATTTCAGTCCACGCATCAACTGTTTGAGGAGCATGCTCTCTCTGCCCGACAGGTGATATTCCACCAAAACTCTGTATGCCATGGGCTCTCCAACATTGTTCCTGCAGCTACCCAGTGCTTCATTTGGGAAACTAAGTGAAACCTGTTGGGGAACATCAATAGTAATATGTTTTTGCAACTAAACATATTTCACAAAATTGTTGACAGGCCGTCTGCGCGCTCAAGAAAGGAATAAAGGAGACAGAAGAGGAGACTGAAACGCATGGTGCTGAGATATGCTGTATAGCTAAAGGTAATGTGTCACCCAATTAATTACTAGACTATTCAAAATCAAATACAAATGCACTAATTGTAGGCTAACTGTAAGCCGCCCTGCACAATCAATGAACCAACAGCACGGCCCAGGGCTATACGTTCTCTCCCAGACTCATTTTGGAGCAGAAGGTAACCAGTCCATCCAGTATGCATAATAATACAGTCCACACTCAAAGGCCATTACTTAAATTAGTTTAATTTTGCAGTATAGGCTAGACCAATTATGTACCAAAGACATCTTAAATCAGTTTTGTTGTATGTTTTTCTGCCATTTGTAAGCGGTAGGCTGTGTATTGTATAATGGCACAATCATAATTTTAATTCAGGTTTTTCTATGCACATGCATCAGCTCTAATATGGGTGTTTTGAATGAATTGTCACCTTAGAAAGCGTGCCCAGCGTTCGCCCAGCGTCGTCCGGGTTTGGCTGGTGTAGGCCGTCATTGTAAATGAGAATTTATTCTTAACTGAGGTCAAAAAGTAGTGCACTAAATAAGGAAGAGGGTGCCATTTTAGACACAGCCCCACTCCACTCACCCGCAATGGACAGGACGACCACGACCGTGTCGAACATGTTCCAGCCATTGGTGAAGTAGTAGTGGCGCAGGGCAAAGAGTTTCAGGACGAACTCGGTGGTGAACGCCACGATGAAGATGAAGTTGACCCAATAGAGGATGTTCTCCGTCTCGTCCGACTGGTCGTCTGTCTCCACCATCATGGTGACCATGTTGAGGCAGATCAGCATCATAATGGAGATGTCAAACACTTGCTGGGTCACAAAGTCAAACACCAACCCTTGGATCTTGTTCTGTGGAGACAAGGAGACAACAACAAGGCACCATGCACACACACAAGTATGCATGCAGAGACACACACACAGACACACGTACGCATACAGACACACACACAAGTATGCATGCAGACACACACACACGTACGCATGCAGACACACACACAAGTATGCATGCAGAGACACACACGTACGCATGCACACACACACACACGTACGCATGCAGACACACACAAGTACGCATGCAGAGACACACACACAGACACAAGAACAACAACACACATTTCGTTAATCGAAAGGAAAAACTGCCACAATCGATTGAAATTCATATTTCAGCATTTCAGTGTTAACATAATACACAGTGTTACGTCAACAAGGAAATACTGAAAATACTGATTTCAATATGTTGTGGCAGCACAGGAGGTTGGTGGTACCTTAATTGGGGAGGACGGGCTCGTGGTAATGGCTGGAGCAGAGATGTGGAATGGTATCAAGTACATCAAACACATGATTTCCATGTTTTTGGTGACATTCCATACACTCCATTTCGGGCATTATTATGAGCCGTTCTCCCCTCAGCAGCCTCCTGTGTGTGGCAGTGTTCAACACCATACAGACCTAGCCTGGTCCCAAAACTCTATGTGTGGAGCTGGATAAACAAATATGGAGTGGTTTTTACTGCCAATAAAGTGCATGAAAAAGCCTGGCTAAAAAAGGCCTGGAGCAACAGCCAACCTGTGGTCTGGGAATGGGTTTCTGGGGCTTCTTCGAACCCAGTTTCTTCATGGCGTTGTAGTACTTCTTCTGTTCCTCTGTCATGAAGATGTCCTGACCTCCAAAGTATAGGGACACACAAACATTTGGTTACAACCAACCCTAGCCCTAACCCATGGTTCCCAAACTCAGTCCTGGGGACCTCAAGTGGTGCACGTTTAGTTTTTTTTGCCCTAGCACTACACAGCTGATTTAAAAAATAAACTAATTGTCAAGCTTTTATCATTTGAATCAGCTGTGTAGTGCTAGGGCAAAAAAAGACCTTGTGGTCCCAAGGAACGAGTTTGGGAAACGCTTCCATAACCCTAAAGAATAGGGACACACACACATTTGGTTACAACCAACCCATGAGCCCAACCCCAACCCATGAGCCCAACCCTAAACCTAACAATAACCACAACCCCAACACATAATACAATAGACCATTATTGTATGCTGCACTTCTACATGTTCAGAGCAGTATTTGAACAGTGTAAATAACTACTTTCAACTGTCATACCTTCAAACAGGGTTGGGGTCACTTCCATTTAAATTTCAGTCAATAAGAAAGTATTTCCATATAAGAAAAGTCCACATTTTCCTAATTGACAAGCATTGAAGTGAATTGGAATTGGAATTTCAGTGTACTTCCTGAACTGACTGGAATTGAAATGGAATGGACCACAACCTTGCTTTCAAATGTAATTGAGCGTAACACTTTATATACAGGAATAATGCTTTAAAACGTGTTATAGGCATGTATGAGCCTTGATGTTGAACAACAAGGCATATAATATGCTATAGGATTTAGCAAAAAGAGACAGGGGAGGAGGAGGAGAGGAGGTAAGAAAATAGGTCTTATCTTTTTCTTCTGTTGGTTGAAGTTGTCAATGATGACACCGATGAAGAGGTTGAGGGTGAAGAAGGATCCGAAGATGATGAAGATGACGAAGTAGATGTACATGTAGATGTTGTTTTCATAGATGGGCTGGTCCTCCTCCTTTCTGGAGTCTATGGCTGCGTACATGATGTCCATCCAGCCTTTGAATGTCGCCTTTGGAGACAAAGAGATCCGATTAACTTAGAATATTCAAAATACCAAAAATTCACATTTCAAAGTCAAACCCAGACCTGATGTGTGTCCTGGAGAAGAGCTAGTTCATGGAAAGAAATGTGCACATGTGGGAAAACAGAATTGTGCACATGTTGGAAAACAGAAGTATGCACAGAGAGGAAGCGGCGAGGAAGAGAACTTCAGAGCACTGTGCAAGACGATGGAAGGAAGTGGGAGAATAAAACATGCATTGTAGGAGAAGAGTAAAGACAGCATGACAAAATGTGAGGAAACAGTGAACAAACAGGTGTAGAGAGAGAGAGAGAGAGAGAGAGAGAGAGAGGCTCACCACTTGAAGCAGAGCCAGGTATCCGGCGCCAACATTGTCAAAGTTGATCTTGACATTCTTCCACCTGACCTCAGTGAAGTTCTGTTCAATGAGGGCCAGACACTGTGTCTTGTTGTTGACCACGCTGGCATCAAAGTACTCCTCTGCTGTCTGGTTGAAACAGTAGTAATACTTGCCCGCAAACAAGGTGACACCCATGATACTGAAAATCAGCCAAAAGATGAGGCAAACCAGCAACACATTCATAATGGAGGGGATGGCTCCCACCAGGGCGTTGACTACCACCTAGACAGGGGAGAGAGAAGGACAGGACAGTGTGAGAGATTCAAAACATACTCCATAATGATACATATCAACCCCCCTCAGAGCAGCTGCATACTGTAATGGCATCATAAAGGAAAAAGTGGCAGCAAAAACTAATTTGACATGTACTATGTGCCATTATCGAGTCATATTACAAATTGTGTTTTAACGTTATTATGATACATAACGTTGTATAAAGTATAGTATAGTTTACTGTTTATAATTAGAATAGAATTTTGAGTATGTTTGTGTATATTGTAGTACAGTACAGTATAGTACATCATTATTATAGTATAATATAGTATAGTAACATACAGTTGAAGTCGGAAGTTTACATACACCTAGGTTGGAGTCATTAAAACTCCTTTTTCAATCACTCCACAAATTTCTTGCTAACAAACTATAGTTTTGGCAAGTCGGTTAGGACATCTACTTTCTGCATGACACAAGTAATTTTTCCAACAATTGTTTACAGATTATTTCACTTATAATTCACTGTATCACAATTCCAGTGGGTCAAAAGTTTACATACACTAAGTTGACTGTGCCTTTAAACAGCTTGGAAAATTCCCGAAAATTATGTCATGGTATTAGAAGCTTCTGATAGGCTAAATTACATCATTTGAGTCAATTGGAGGTGTACCTGTGGATGTATTTCAAGGCCTACCTTCAAACTCTTTGCCTCTTTGCTTGACATCATGGGAAAATCAAAAGAAATCAGCCAAGACCTCAGAAAAAAAGATTGTAGACCTCCACAAGTCTGGCTCATACTTGGGAGCAATTTCCAAATGCCTGAAGGTACCACGTTCATCTGTACAAACAATTGTACGCAAGTATAAACACCATGGGACCACTCAGCCGTCATACTGCTCAGGAAGGAGATGCGTTCTGTCTCCTAGAGATGAAGGTACTTTGGTGCGAAAAGTGCAAATCAATCCCAGAACAACAGCAAAGGACCTTGTGAAGATGCTGGAGGAAACAGGTACAAAAGTATCTATATCCACAGTAAAACGAGTCCTATATCGACATAACCTGAAAGGCGGCTCAGAAAAGAAGAAGCCACTGCTCCAAAACCGCCATTAAAAAAGGCCAGCCTACGGTTTGCAACTGCACATGGGGACAAAGATTGTACTTTTCCTCTGGTCTGATGAAACAAAAATAGAACTGTTTGGTCATAATGACCATTGTTATGTTTGGAGGAAAAAGGGGGAGGCTTGCAAGCCGAAGAACACCATCCCAACCGTGAAGCACGGGGGTGGCAGCATCATGTTGTGGGGGTGCTTTGGTGCAGGAGGGACTGGTGCACTTCACAAAATAGATGGCATCATGGGGGAGGAAAATTATGTGGATATATTGAAGCAACATCTCAAGACATCAGTCAGGAAGGTATAGCTTGGTCACAAATGGGTCTTCCAAATGGACAATGACCCCAAGCATACTTCCAAAGTTGTGGCAAAATGGCTTAAGAACAACAAAGTCAAGGTATTGGAGTGGCCATCACAAAGCCCTGACCTCAATCCTATAGAAAATGTGTGGGCATAACTGAAAAAGCATGTGCGAGCAAGGAGCCCTACAAACCTGACTCAGTTACACCAGCTCTGTCAGGAGGAATTAGTCAAAATTCACCCAACTTATTGTGGGAAGCTTGTGGAAGGCTACCCAAAACGTTTGACCCAAGTTAAACAATTTAAAGGCAATGCTACCAAATACTAATTGAGTGTATGTAAACTTCTGACCCACTGGGAATGTGATGAAAGAAATAAAAGCTGAAATAAATCATTCTCTCTACTATTATTCTGACATTTCACATTCTAAAAATAAAGTGGTGATCCTAACTGACCTAAGACAGGGAATTTTAACTAGGATTAAATGTCAGGAATTGTGAAAAACGGAGTTTAAATGTATTTGGCTAAGGTGTATGGAAACTTCCGAACTTCAACTGTATAGTATAACAGTGAAAGAGTATTATCCGTTCTGTTATAATTAGAATGATTGGTATTTGATCTGATCGAGAACACGGCTAGGTCTGCGCATACATACATACATTCATACATACATGCATACACGCGCACACCCCTCTTTCCTTTAGAGAAGGAAAGAACTGTCAAACTAATTGAACCACAAATGTTTTGCCATGCCAGTGTGCAGCCTCATCTTCTCCCAAACATTCACCACCCTCCCTCCCCTTGTCACTTATCCCTCCCTCCCTCCCTCCCCTTCCCTATAATGTGTAGTGCATTACTTTTGACCAGAGCCCTATGGAACCTGGTAGAGCCCTGTGGGCACTGGTAAAAAGCACTGCTAAAAGGTAGTTAACTATATAGGGAATAGGGTGCCATTTGTTTAAGACGCAACCCATAGACTGCTTCCCACATCCATAACACCCACGGCTAGCCCCCATAACAGCTTCTATCTCCGGACCGACCGGCCCTTCCATACATGCATGTGCATTAAGCTCAGTGTCGTAGTGCATAGTGGGGTTGAACGCTAGCTCACTGACAGTGCTAGGCAGGCTAACCAGACTAGACCAGCAGCTGTCAGGCACAGCTAAGCTGAGCATGCATGTCGTCTGTTTTTATCTGACAGACTTGGTTTGTGGAGCCATATTCCCTCCTTGTATACAGACAGGCAGACAGAGAACAGAATGGGCTTCAGGAGCAGTGTTCTCTCAGTAATGTGCAGGACCCTGCATTGATTATTTAAAGTTACAGGCATGGATTTGAGGAGCTGTTCAATTATCATTTTAATTCTTGATATTTACCCATTGGTTCTTGGAAAAATATGACTTGCACAACTGTCTGTCCTTATCATAACCTAAAATGTAGGTACACTCTCCTCTTACAGTTAAACATGTTAGTGATGACACCATCGGTACTCTCCTCTCTACAGTATGTGTATTATTGGAAGCGTTAACTACAGGCCTTTGACTGTTCCTCTTGAATGATTATGGAATATGGAGTTACTGGCTGCTAACTGGCTGCTAACTGGCTGCTATGGCACTAGGGTTGGATAAACACCATATGGTGTTAAAATGAACTGAATTAGAATACAAATAAGGCACATAGGCTACTCATTGTGCTTGGATGTCTAATAATAATGTAAGAATCTGTCATGAAAAATGCAAAAGCTGTAAAAAGAAAGCTACCTTTTGAGAGGAATGATCACAATGCGTAGAGTTAGCAGTATACCGCATCATGACAGTAATATCCTACCTCCCACCTCTCACATACAGATCTTAATTCAAACTCTTTTTTTTTTGCTGAGAATTGTTCTGCACAGCAGGAAATGCAAACGTATAGTATATTCCAAGGTTTTAAAAGGCATCTAAAGTTTCCTATTTAAAATGTCAGACTTGATTTGGCATAATGAAAAATGTATCAACCCTTACAAAATTATGTTAATTATAATCCACATTTCTTGTTGCTGCAGGATTATTTTCCTTCTGTAGAAAATGGGCTTGAATTAAGTTCCTACATCTGTAGGAGAACACATCACTGCACACACGCTGAGAGAATGAACTACTTGCTGAGGCGGTAGAATTTGACTTGTTTTCAAAGATTCAAAGTGTTCAAGATAATATTAGCCATGCATTATATAATAAAATGGTCCATGCCTTATCATATATCAAATACATTATCAAAACAATGAGGGAAAATGGCTTTCAAAAGTGCATAATGTGCATCAGCAATTTGAGTACATGCGTGTTGTTACATGGCATTGTGGTGCAATTTCAAGAACCGTTCAAATCGATAAACAAACAGATAGAGAAATGTTTTGGATAGAGAGATAACCAGCCAAAAGGTTGCTTGTCTATATATTATATATCTATCTGACAAGTGGATTTGACACTTGGGTATCTTTGGACACAAAATTTAAGAACAGTCAGGAATGGATGGTGTAGAGTTAGAACTCAGACCTCTGTTCTAAGAACTCAGACATCTGTTATATGGTTCTAAGGTCTCTGTGTGATTGGTCTGTAATTCAGGATCTGTTTCCTGCTAACGTGTCTGCTGCAAGTCTGACATGATGCAGCTAGAAGGTCTTTTTTAAATACATTTTAAGTTAATAATACAACAAATATTGAGTGACTAAGCATTAAAATGCAACCAAAGACTAGAGTGCAAGCTCATTAGAAAATCTGTAGTAAGACAAGTGTAAGGATGACTTTGCGACTGTGTCATTCTTGTACATTGCATTGCTCAAAAGTAACAATGAGGCTACAAAGCAGCATAGTAAAATATAAAGCATTTAACAAGTGACCATAGGCATTCAGGTAGGTAGGTACAGCCCATTGCATCATTGCATGTTAAGCATAGCAATATATTAAAATGAAAGCTGTGTAATGCTGCTCGCTCCCAGAGCTATTGTCTTGCATTGGCCTCCACCACCACACAACCTTCCATCGCCACAGCCAGGAAGCTCAAGTCAGCAAGAGTTCTCAACATTCTAACTCTCCAGAATCTCTTTTCATTATTATGGTTGTCGGTGTCATCTCTCCATTCTCGTACTTCCCTATCCATTTATTTACCACTTTGATTTGTCAATTCTCCTTTTAGGTAAAGAAAAAAAAAAATAGGCAAATCAATTGATGAACATACAGTAGACAACATTGTATTGAATTGGTGAGTAAGTACAGACAGTAACTAATTATATTGTGTTTGCTTTTTCACTGCTACAAGTATTAGCCTACTGGGCCACCGTCACCTCCTACCACACACCCATTGATTGAGATCATTAATAGGGGTAATGCAATATTTGACTACAACGTTCCTTTAAGAATGTACCATGATTTTTTCACCCAAAAATTCTATTGGAATTTTGACCAGTATAGCTGCCATAGAAACAGAATCCTTCTAATTCTACGCTAGTCTCATCTCTGAGCCAAGTGGACAAACATGACTGCCATGTAAATGTTTCGTGATGTGGACTCATTCATAAGTATAGTAGTATACATCCATAAAGCCTATCCAGGGCCTAAAAGTTTTGTGATGCAAATACGAGCTGATGACAACGTCATTGTCATATTTTAGCCAGTGGATATTTTGTATGAATGGGCACTTCAGTATGAATGGAAATGTCAGTCAAACTGATGATTAGCTAGCTAACCTCTCCTGTACCGTATTAACAGTGGTGCATGGCACACGTCTAGTCTACCACACCTGGTCTGTCATTTTTGGGACATTATGAAGAGGAAGAGGGGACATGCTCTGCGACTGTCTAGGGGTTAAGAAAGACTAGTGTTGTCCTAATGTGGTATAAGATTTAAGATACAATATAAGAGAGCACTCCTGTGTGCTAAACAATGTTGCCTCCCAGATTCACTTCCTGTGGGAGTGGAAGGCAACAGGAAGCAGGAAGTAGGAATTGAAAGCTAGATTGAAGATGACGAAGGTTAATACAACGGGATTCAAATATCCCATAACTCTTTGCAACTATGGTCCCAAATGTGTGACAAAGTTGTCTTAACCTGTATATTTTCAACCTAGTGGGAGTGGAAGGCAATAGGAAGCTCTATAAGACTTGCAGTATGGTTGCTATGCAACGTGTTGTGTTATGACATGTGGACAGTAATGCCTTGTGAGATGGCAGCCTATCAGCATATTTCCTAAGCTTCTGACTTAGGGTCAGGAAGAAGACAAACAAGCTAAGATACTGAATCTGGTCCGCATTTACTTAAGACGTATCTGGCCCGCGGGCCGGCAGTTTCAGGCGTCTGGTCTACATTGAACTAACTGACATGAGTTAACTGATCTCTGCGATTCAGCCCTTAAAGATCTCAGCCACTTAACACAAAGTGATGATCACAACGACACAGGCAGAAGCTTAGCAAATATTCCACACCCACAACAATGTGAGTGTGGAGTGTATGTGTGGTTTCTTTCTCAGTCCCGGACAAGCAGGACACAAAGAGGAGCAGACAGACTGAGACCTGCTGCAGGCCCAGCAGATCTACTGGGTCAGGATGGAGTGAGCAGTGCAAGGGTAGGAGGAGAGGCAGGGTGGGGTGGAGGTTGGTGGTGGAGGACTAAACTGAGGTGGAGAGGGTAGTAAGTTCAAACCAGTCTAAGGATAGGGAGATGGAAAAGGACTACATGTGATAAAGAGATAGAGGAGGTTGACAACAACCAGGTGGGGGGCAAGTAGTGGTAGGGAGATTGAGAATTAAAGCAGAGATTGAGAATCAGGCCAAATGAACAGCGAATTGTTGATTCAAATGCTTTATGAAATGGTATGTAGTTTGGCTTTGTTTACATGGAGCTTTAACTAATAATAATTTTACCTTATCTCTCAAGCCAATCATTAAAACCAAAAAAATAATTAATTATTTTAGTTTTTATGTGATGAGGCAGCTTTGTGACATATTCCTCTAGTTCACTCTCTATTTTATTTTTATTCCTGTAGATAGTGGAAATTCAGAAAATATCAAATAGTATTTAGATGTATTTTTTAAGATTCAATCAAACCAGGGAAATAGTTTCTAATGGTATTACTGTATCACTTTGTAGCATTAATACTTAACATTACTTCACACTCCCAGCTGCATCATGACGTGTATATATAAATAGTATGTGAAATATGGTACAGGATTTGTGTGCATGGAAAGGTGACTTCTTGTCTTGGCTAGTTTCCTAAAGTTCATATTTAAAAAATCCCCCGATAAATTAATTTTGGAATGTTTTTTGTCATTAAAAAAATTTGCTTGGTTACTTTTTTATAATATTTCACTTTCTAGCATGCTTTAATACTGTTGAATGGGCATGCGTAAGGATCATCTGCTTAGCTTTGGATCTTACCCTCATCCCTTCAAAACGTGACAAGGCTCTGAGGGGTCTCAAGGCCCTTAGCGTCCTTAGTGATTTAATAGGACCTAGATCCGAGTAGCCCAGTGCATTAGCTACCAGAGTGATTATAGACACCTACACACAAACAGAGAAGCAAAAGAGGTTCCAAACTGTTAGAAGTAGTGAGAAAATTCTCTAAAGGTAGAAGAGACTCAGACAAGAGCCCTTTGAGCAATATGACTGGCATGGGCGGAGAGAGTTGCTTGACATACACACATAAATCTATATGCATGTATATACATGTATAATATTGCATTTATATATGTATAAACATTGAGAGAGAAGGTCAATGTGTATTATAGCTTTTATGTGCGTAGTGTTTTAGTAGCAGTAAAAGGTATAGACTGCGGGAGGAGGGATTTGTTTCTGTTATTTTAGGGCAGATGGGAGAAACGTGACAAACTCCTTTGTACCTGCAAAGAAACTTGTGGTTGAGAGAGAGAGAGAGAAAAAAAAGAGAGGAGAGAGAGTGAGAGAGAAAGGCATAAGACAAAGGGGGAAATGGGCAGAAAAGTGTTGCCACAGCACACGACTGATTCAATACAGCTACAGACAGACGGACAATGGGGACCAGGGAGCAGAAGGAGGAGAAGGAGCAGGAGGAGGAGGGAAGGAGAGAGGTTACAACCTGTTAAAGTTCATATTAAAACCCAACAGACTTGTAGAACCTTACCCTGGCCCCTCTAACATTGTCTCTCCATGTCTGTCACTCTTGGCTGAGGCATTATTTCCAATATAATCTGAGACAGACAAACTAATGGAACGTAAGAGAAAGAATACAGGTAAATATGTACATGTAGGTCATTTTGTTTTGACAAAAATCATCTTATCATATTCACATTCAGTCATATACAGCTAACCACACACTGACAGTGGTAAAGGGTTGAGAAAGAGGGTTAGGGGGAGATCGGACACAGTAGTTATTTGGCACTGGATGGTACTGGTAGGACCACTGAGTACAGTAGAATTACACACAGGAACAGTTAACAGCACACAACCTCAAAGAAACGGGTGCTTCGCCCCCACTCTCACACACAATGGCCCGATCCCAAATCAACCGCTAAACTATGCCTTATGCACTTGTGAAGAACTGAGAGGACTTGACAGGGGTAAGTTATACTGTTTATTGCTCCACCTTGCTCCCCACTCTCACGCACAGTACAGCAGCTGCCGCCAACTAGGCATCACCGTCTACATAGCGGGCAGAGGGTAACCTTAGAGGCTAAGAGCGTTGGGCCAGTAACTCAAAAGGTTTCAATCCCTGAGCTGACTAGATGAAATATCTGTCGATGTGCCTTTGAGAAAGGCACTTAACCTTAATTGCTCCTGTAAATTGCTCTGGATAAGAGCTTCTGCTAAATGACTAACATGTACTGTACATCCTAACAATTTTACATACTCATTGGACCATAGCTCTTGGATAATCCCTGTATTATCCATGGAAATTGAATAGGAACCCTGCAACTGAGTTCAAGCATCAGGTTAGGGGGCTAGTGGAAAGTATTGGCGACTTCAATCAACCAAGCAGCAAGGATTTCAATGGTCTTTAACCTTTTAGTGCAGTGGGCTAAATCATGGTCACACAGTGTTTCTTGGTATTCTTAAACAAATCTACTTTGAAACAAAAGTCTACACCTCACACACATGGTTATAGGCTTAAAAAAATGAAAACACCTGTACCGTGTCAGATATAGAGTTGAAATGTATTCCTTTTTCAGTTTTCATCCCAATATTACACTTTATATACATCACAGAAGACTGAAATATAACAAAACTGTTTGACATAGAAACACCAGATTTTCTGCAAAAAAACAAAAAAAGTTTAGTAATTGTGAAAATATGAAAACTATTAACAACATTCCACCCATGAAGCCACTAGGGGCGATTTGGCCATTTGACTGTCTATATAAGGTCCCACAGTTGACAGTGCATGTCAGAGCAATGACAAAAGGCCAAAAGGCACCTAAAGACTCTTAGACCATGAAAAACAAGATTCTCTGGTCCGATGAAACCAAGATTCAACTCTTCGGCCTGAATGCCAAGCGTCACATCTGTAGGAAGCCTGGCACCATCTCTTCAGTGAAGCATGGTGGTGGCAGCATCATGCCGTGGGGATGTTTTTCAGTGGCAGGGACTGGGAGTCAGGATCAAGGGAAAGATGAACAGAGCAAAGTACAGCGAGATCCTTGATGAAAGCCTGCTCCATAGCGCTCAGGACCTCAGACTGGGGTGAAGGTTCACCTTCCAACAGGACAATGACCCTAAGCACACAGCCAAGGCAACGCAGAAGTGTCTCTGAATGTCCTTGAGTGGCCCAGCCAAAGCCCGGACTTGAACCTGATCTAATATTTCTGGAGAGACTATCTTGCAGCGACGCTCCCCATCCAACCTGATAGAGCTTGAGGGGATCTGCAGAGAAGAATGGGAGAAACTCCCCAAATACAGGTGTGTGAAATGTGGAGTGTCATATTGTGTGTAGATTGAAGAGGGGGGAAAACAATTTTATCAATTTTAGAATAAGGCTGTAACGTAACAATGTGGGAAAAGTCAAGGGGTCCCTATATAGGGAATAGGGTCCATTTGGAACGCAACGCTACACTACAGGCCCTTCTAGCTGATGTAAGCTAAAACACACAACGAGAGAGAGAGAGAGAGAAAGAGAGTAGCCTCTTCCTGCCGTACCTCAGGCACAATTGGGGGTGAAGCACCATGAGTCTGTTAAGCAGGGCCAGTAGGCCTACAGTGACAAGAGGAGAGCAAGGCTAGTTCTGGCAATGGGTTTTCACTCAATTCAGGAAGTAAACTGAAATTCCAATGCCAATTTTCCTCCTGAATTGAAATCGAATTGACCCCAACCCTGATGTGACTAAATGGCACTACAGTATCTCATTGACTCAACATTACAGACGATGTCCATCTAATAGTTCTTAGACCTGTAAACACTGAAAGGTTGTCCCTATCTCTCACTGCCATTGTTCCGGTGGTGAGACTGGGAGAGAGAGAGCACCAGTTCCTTAACAAAGGGAAAACAGTATAACACAGTAAAAACATGTGAAAGCACCTCCAACCAGCCAACCAGACCATACTGGTCAAACTCACCGCAAAGAACACAGCATCAAAAGCTGACCAGACCATAGTCATAGATAGAGGAGGGATTCTAACAAAGGCAAAATCAATATTTTGATTGAAGGCCATTAGCGGTACTACAGTCTATGATAATGTATATACTTTTTGCAATGGAACACTAGTCATTCCAATTGATTTGGTCATAGCCAAGGACAGCGGTGAATCTATCAGCATGGAACTGATGACTGGACTCATGACCTAATGAGTCATCTCTGGGTTATTATGTCGGTCAAGGGCTCCTGAATCTCCAGGTCTCTGTATGAACTGCATATTACACCTATGATTGCTTTAGATTCTAGCTAGCTCAATTCTTCTAGTTGAGGATGTCCCATTTGTTAATAATCAGTTCAGCTTCATAATAACTGTCTCTTTCCGGCAGGCTGTTTCATCAGGGCGATTTATTCATCAGCCAGTAGGTATATAACAAAAACTATCAAGGATAGCACAATGAAATCACTTTAAAGCAGATAAAATAAAGATGTAGCCTTTATTTTACTGTCACAGTATTTGGGGTATTTGTCACCTTCAGCCTCAGCCTGACCCCTTGGAGTGCCTCACCCCCTTATAGGTCAAGGGTTTGGCCTGTTGTGTGGGTGTGGCAGCCCTCAGCGAATCAGCGTCGAGCTCTGCAAGGCAAGGCCAATCACACCTCTGGGCTGTGATCCAATGAGGAACAGTTGAACAGAAACAGAAAGAAAAACAGAAAGACAACGGAAACTAAAATCAAACAGAACAAAAACAACAATAATGAAATATCTAAATGTCTGTCAACTAAAAGTATGGATGGATGGATCCAGCCTCATTCCACTCTTATATAACGACTCCATCCCCAAACTTGACTGGCTACTAAAGATGTAGGATCTTAATTTGGTCACCCTGTTGATGCAGGAAATGTAAAACTTGTAGTGTATTTGAGGTTTAAAAAGGTTTCTGAAGTTTGTAATTTCCACTATGAAATTTCAGACTTTCAGGCTCTGACATTTTCCCTTACAAAATATTAATCAACCCCTACAAAAATATCCATTAATTATAATTTGCATAATCATTCTGATTTCCTGATGCTGCAGGATTATTTTCCTGCTTTAGCAAACAGGCTCAAATTAAAACCCTACATCTGTAGTTTTACTAGAAAGATTTATTTTGATTTTACCTTACATCACTATGGTTACATAATCAAGTTTTCTGTCCTGCATTGTACTAATATCTCCATTATTAAGAGAGTGGTATACTGTAACTAAATGTTTTCTCAACAATGTATAAAGCACATGACTTGATAAAAATCTATTCTTCAACTTTTGGACCAAATAGAAAGCATGGGTCCAGTAAGTTATTCTGTCTTCTCATACTAGTTCTCCTGTATCACATTTGCTATCCACATTTCTATCCACATTTCTACAATAAAAATCAAGAAGAGAGGCCAATGAAAAGATAACTCAACAGAAATGTATCAAAATACAAGAGGTATGTGGAACAGACAAACACACACACACACACACACACATGCACACACACATTCCGATTAATGCATGCTGGTCTAAAGCAATGATGGTGCCCACAGAGAGACAACATGGTTAAAACCAAACCACAGACATCACAGTGTGATGACAGAAAGTAGAGTCACAAACAGGCCACAGACCGACAGACAGACAGACAGACAGGCCACAGATAGACAGACTACCCAGGACGACCCAGACTCAGTGAGGCACAGCAGCATTATAAGAGGGACTGACTGCTTGTCTGCCAGTCTGGAGGACCAAACTTACCACTGGCTGCCAGGCCAGCCTGGCACCACCATCATTACATCATCATCTCAGCACAAGGTCAAAGGTCACTCACAACATTTCTGGAGTAAGAGGAAGCGTACGGCTTTAAGGATGTGGAGTTGGGGGTATGTCACACTTTGTTGTCACACATTGACAGCTTGGGAGGGAATTGTCGGTTCCCATACCGTACGACCATCCCGAGTGCATCTTGGGAAATGTAGGCCCCTGTATGGCACGACTAGTATCAATGGCTCTAGGGTATAGGGTACATTGTCTATCAACTCATAGAGGGGACACTAACTATGTGGGATACTTTAAATATACAGTATACAGTACATATAGGACTTAGATTAGACTGAGGTAGAATTTGTTCTACCAGAATCAACACTGAAGGTACTACTGTACATGATAAAGCACAATAACTGGAACAAGTTTTAGATTTACTGTAGAGAAAAAAGATTGTAATGAATTAAAGTTGATTATTCTGTAGGGTAACAATGTCATTATAGATGCATAAAAAGGAAGCTACTGTACTAAAGAGAGATGGGTGTAACATAACATACTAATTCTGACTATGTCTGATCAATCAACCGTCAAACATACTGGGACTGTAAAGCCCAAAATACAACATGATAACAAGCTCTTTAAAGCTGCAGGTGGCCGTCATTTTCTGTTCATTTCGAGTCTACATATTGTATGGCCACCATTAATTGACACCCAGCAGGTGATCGCTAACACACCGTGGCCACCCTCTACTTTTGGCAGTAGGTCTTTGCGGTGTGCCTGAGCTATAACTGTAAAAAGGGGCCAACAGTGTTTGATTTCAGTGATTGGGAAATGGATGGGTCAACTATATGTAATCATAGAATTACATATAGATCCATATAAATACATATTGAATCATAGAATTACATATAGAATCATAGAATGACATATAGAATCATATAATTACATATAGAATCATAGAAGTACATATAGAATCATATAATTACATATAGAATCATAAAAGTACATATAGAATCATATAATTACATATAGAATCATATAATTACATATAGAATCATAGAATTACATATAGAATCATAGTGTCTCTATGGGCTCAACAATCACTAGAACATACACATCCTGCTTTACTTCCTGGTTCACCCATCATGGTGTCAACGACTTGAATAGGTATTCACGTTCTAGCAATTATATTTCTATGGTTAGATAGAACTCCTGTCAGAGAGAGATGGTTTGGGATGGACCATACAAACGGTGTGTTGGAGACTGTTGAGAGGTGGTTAGTTCAAGGACAGGGTAAGAGGTCAGAACACACAGAAAAGCACTTCTTAATCTTTCCAATGACAAGGTCAGTAATAACCAAAGCCATTAGCCAAATCTGACCATTGAAGTAGGAGGTAACCCCAATTAATTATCATTCCCATCATTTATCATTTCAATGGTCCTGAATTCATTTAGAATGTATTCATCGATTTAGAATTAAAGAATGGAATTAAAGAAACTCCACTGTTCCAAATACTTTGAAAGTCACAGAAGGGACAGAGAACGACCAATAACACTGGGATTTAAAAGACATCCAGAACTGTAGACACAGGTCAGAGACAGGTCGGAGACAGGCCGGAAACAGGCCGGAAACAGGTCAGAGACAGGTCGGAGACAGGTCAGAGACAGGTCAGAGACAGGTCGGAGACAGGTCGGAGACAGGCCGGAGACAGGCCGGAGACAGGCCGGAGACAGGTCAGAGACAGGTCAGAGACAGGTTGGAGACAATAGAAAACACATACACTGTTGTTGCCGAGCATTGCTTGAATATGTCGATCAATAATCTTGGTTATTGATTGGCCGATTCTAATTTGTGCTGCTGCCTAGCTGTCAGCATTCACATTCCAATATCAATGTAATCAAATTTGAATAATTTGTCTTACGCTGTTATGTCGTAAAACAATATCATTGTTTTCTATTTGCACATGATGGGAAAACAGAGTGCACAATTCCTGACTTTGTTGCAAATGAAGGCACATAATATCCAAACTCACAAACAGAAAATTGCCGTTCATATTCAAGCATCTCAGATTGACAATAAACCAAGTAAACACAGAGAGAGAGAGAGAGAGAGAGAGAGAGAGAGAGAGAGAGAGAGAGAGAGAGAGAGAGAGAGAGAGAGAGAGAGACAGTGTTTTAGGTGCTTTATACAAACTGTATACAGTGCAATATGTTGCTTCAACAGGGTGTGGTTGAAGGGTCATAGAAATATAATTGACTAGAATGGTCAAAAAATACCTGTTCTAGGAATTCTATTTCTATGGTCCTAGCTTCTTATCCTGGCTTCCAAAATTGGCTACCAAATCTACCGTAAAGAGCCAGGAAACACTACTTACATCAACGATGAAGAAGTCAAGCCAGCACCAGGCGTTGGTGAAGTACTTGTGGAATCCGTAGGCGACCCACTTGAGCAGCATCTCCAGGATGAAGATGTATGTGAACACACTGTCTGCGTATTCCAAGATGGTCCTGATAGTCTTCCTCTGCTGGATGTACACATCCTCAAAAGCCTGGCGTGGGGAAGCACACACATGGTTAGCTCTCGCTGAATTTGGCGGGGGGGGGGGG
>QNTS01004338.1:6783-39425 GCA_003317085.1 Hucho hucho | reverse complement strand
TGTTGGCGCACCGCTGGAGCCGCGCGTCAGGGGGGGGGGGTACTGTCACGACTTCCACCGAAGTCGCCTCCTCTCCTTGTTCGGGCGGCGTTCGGCGGTCGACGTCACCGGCTTTCTAGCCATCGCCGCTCAGCTGTTATTTTGTTTCCTTTGCTTTTGTCTTGTTCACCTCGCACCTGGTTCTTATTCCAGTGATTGCGGCATGTATTTATTTCCGGTGAATATGTCTTGTCATTGTGTGGAATTATTCATTGTTTATTGTGTGTGCAGCACAGGCTCATTTTTCTCCGGGTATGCTTGTGCATAACTTAGACTGTGTTTATTGGCGTAGCGCTAGACACTTTATATTAGTGGCCTAGAAATTGTTGACGCGTTGTTGCGTTCCTTCTTTTGTTTATTTGTGCCATTAAAGTGTGCGCCTTCTACGACACGTTCCGCTCTCCTGCACCTGATTTCACCCCAGTAGCGCACACCGTGACAGTGACATTTTGTCTTTCCAAATCTCACAGCTGCTCTGAAGTCAGTAAGGATAGCGTGACACCTCTGTGTTCTGCTAATCTGATTCTAATAAATGGCTGAAGGTCATAATTAATCTGATTTTGATTGATGGTTGAAGGTCGTAGTTAATCCGATTCTAATGAATGGCTGAAGTTCATAGTTAATCTGATTCTGATGAATGGCTGAAGTTCGTAGTTAATCTGAGTCTAATGAATGGTTGAAGGTCGTAGTTAATCTGATTCTAATGAATGATTGAAGGTCGTAGTTAATCATGGAGTCAGATAAGGTGTCCATAGATCAAGGCGTGGCCGGGCAGAGGGCTGTGCTAGTTGGCTGTACCTGCACCAAAACTCCAGTATTTTTCCTTCATAGCTTGTTCTCCATCTTCTTTTCAAATTGGGAGCCAATTTGTTTTCAGCACTTTTATTTCCATGACTGATCAAAACTCGTTTTCTCATGTCTCTCTCTTGCCCCTTTGCAGCAGACGTATAGTGAGCAATAAGTTTGGAACATCGAATCACAATACATATAGAATCGTGAGAATCGTAATACATATCGTATCGGCATCTAAGTATCATGATAATACAGTATCGTGAGGTCCCTGGCAATTCCCAACCCTACAAATCAGATAGTAAGTGACATATTGCATGTTATCTTCGTCAGGCTGCATATCTTTTTCTCACAATTTAATGAAAGTGATACGTTTTTCGGCTGCTATTATTGATCAAACCGCTGTTATAAATATCATACCCTTACCACAAACAGAGTGACTGTCTTATACTGCTGTGCTATCCATGCTAACAGTATTAGCTATTAGCTTTAGCTAGCATTAGGTAGTAGGCTTAAGCAAATAAGCAAGCTATCCATGCTAACATGCTAGTAGAATATGATGAAATGTCCTGCTCAAGAATTGGACACCATTTCTGCTAATGGTAAAAAGGCTAGTTTGGATTTTCAGAGGAAGAGAGCTGTGATTCAGGAATATTTTAGAGGAGCTAATCGATCAGGCAGCATACAATATTAATGTAGGCCTCCCACCAGCCTGGCAGGCAGCACAGAGACAGCAGGGAGAGTGAAACAGAGTGCTGTCTGGACACAGCTGCATAGCGGAAATCACGGGATAGGAAAGAGAGAGAGAGAGAGAGAGAGAGAGAGAGAGAGAGAGAGAGAGAGAGAGAGAGAGAGAGAGAGAGATGGATAGGATGCTACCTTTCCCCAGTAAACTGTAAGTGCTGTTATTATGAAGTGGAAACGTCTATGAGCAACAACAGCTCAGCCGCAAAGTGGTAGGCCACACAAGCTCGCAGAACGGGATCGCCTCGCGCTAAATCATCTGTTCTCGGTTGCATCACTCACTACTGAGTTCCAAACTGCCTCTGGAAGCAACGTCAGCACAATAACTGTTCGTCAGGAGCTTCGGGAAATGGGTTTCCATGGCCAAGCAGCCGCACACAAGCCTAAGATCACCATGTGCATTGCCAAGCGTCGGCTGGAGTGGTGTAAAGCTGGAATCAAGTCCCCGCTGCAATGTTCCAAAAACTAGTGGAAAGCCTTCCCAGAAGAGTGGAGGCTGTCATAGCAGCAAAGGGGGGAACAACTCCATATTAATGCCCATGATTTTAGAATGAGATGTTCGACAAGCAGGTGTCCACATACTTTTGACCAAGTAGTGTATCTGTCCCACTACTAATTTGGCACAATTTCTTTCCTGTTCCCTGGCCTCTACTTACTGTCCTATTCATTGTGTTGAATTATTTGAGGTCAATACTAGAAAGTGTCTAACGCTTCCATATACTTTCTTAGTTAACCTTTTAGTGCAGTGGGCTAAATCAGGGTCACACAGAGTGTTTCTTGGTATTCTTAAACAAATCTACTTTGAAACAAAAGTATAAACCTCACACACATGGTTATAGGCTTAAAAAAAGAAGACACCTGTACAAGGTCAGATATAGAGTTGAAATGTATAAAATGTTTCAGTTTGCAACCCAATATTACACTTTATATACATCACAGAAGACTGAAATATAACAAAACTATTTGACAAAGAATTACCAGATTTTCGGCCTTTAAATTATAATTTCTTTCTTGTTGATTAATTATGATGTTAATAAAATTCTGCCCATGAGGCCCCTTGTAATTCGACTGCAGGAAAGGGTTTTAATACGATACAAATACCAGGTTAGTACCAGCTCAAAGTACCAGCTCAAAGTACCTTCTAAAGGGGCACCACACCACTTTTTAAGGTGAAAAAGTGGTGAAGTGCCCTTTAAGTGCCAGCTTAAAACGGCTGTAAAATAAAGCAATTGCAGTAATACCACACATAAAAGAGAAATGAAATCCTCACCAAGTTTCCCACGAACAGCACCTCCTCAAAGTGCAGGGTCATGGGATAGTGCTCCATGGCCATGAACAGGGTGTTGAGGATGATGCAGACGGTGATGGCCAGGTCCACAAAGGGGTCCATGACGATCAGGTTGACGATCTCCTTGATCTTCAGCCAGATGGGACAACACTCCCAGATGAGGACGATGTTGGAGAACTTATACCACCACGGTGGACAACTCCGCTGAGACTCCTCCAGTTCTGAGAAAATTGTTTAAGAGACCCACCAGGAAAGGAATATATCAAAAATCGAAACAATAGAAAAGTCCCCAACAGTGCAAACCCTGCCCCCTCCAACGTGTCCCCGCCAACGTGTTCCCGCCAACGTGCCACTCCAGGCAGGCTAAAGGAAATGCTTAAAGTATTTGAAAGAAAGCAAATTGTATTTAAATCAAGGTCTGCTACTGATAAATGTTACGAAATAATAATATGTTCTGTACATGTGATATATAATATTAGGTTTGTCATTAAGTATCTGTCAGTACAAGAATGACAATATCTACACAGAGTGTACAAAACATTAGGAACACCTGCTCTTTCCATGACATAGAATGACCAGGCGAATCCAGGTGAAAGCTATGATCCCTTATTGATGTCACCTGTTAAAGAAGGATTTTTAAGCATTGAGACAATTGAGACATGGATTGTGTATGTGTGCCATTCAGAGGGTGAATGGGCAAGACAAAAGATGTAAGTGCCTTTGAACGGGGTATGGTAGTAGGTGCCAGGCGCACCAGTTTCAGTGTGTCAAGAACTGCAACGCTGCTGGGTGTTTCACACTCAACAGTTTCGCATGTGTATCAAGAATGGTCCACCACCCAAAGAACATCCAGCCAACTTGACACAAATGTGGGCAGCATCGGAGTCAACATGGACCAGCATCCCTGTGGAACGCTTGACACCTTGTAGAGTCTATGCCTCGACGAACTGAGGCTGTTCTGAGGGCAAAAGGGGGTGCAACTCAATATTAGTAAGGTGTTCCTAATGTTTTGTACATTCAGTGTAGCTATAGATATAGGAGATTTAGAACTGTTTGTCCAATGAGCGAGCAGGGCACCTCAGTTGAGTCCCGTTTGGGGATCAATAAAGTCTATCAATAAAAATCTGAACTGATCTTAAAGCAGTGAAATAAGGAAATAGTGAGATAGAAATAACTGTTCATTCAAAGGTAAGAGACTGTTTAGACTAAGAAAAATATGCCTCAGATTTTTAACTTTTTGGTATATACTGTCAGCTGAAAACAGTAGAGCATGGAAATAGCTAGTTAGTGTAGGGTGATGTAAAGTATAGTTAGTGTAGGGAGATGTAAAGTATCGTTAGTGTAGGGAGATGTAAAGTATAGTTAGTGTAGGGAGATGTAAAGTATAGTTAGTGTAGGGAGATGTAAAGTATAGTTAGTGTAGGGTGATGTAAAGTATAGTTAGTGTAGGGAGATGTAAAGTATAGTTAGTGTAGGGAGATGTAAAGTATCGTTAGTGTAGGGATATGTAAAGTATAGTTAGTGTAGGGTGATTTAGGGTGATGTAAAATATAGTTAGTGTAGGGTGATGTAAAGTATAGTGAGTGTAGGGAGACGTAAAGTATAGTTAGTGTTGGGTGATGTAGGGTGATGTAAAGTATAGTAAGTGTAGGGAGATGTAAAGTATAGTAAGTGTAGGGTGATGTAGGGTGATGTAAAGTATAGTTAGTGTAGGGTGATGTAAAGTATAGTAAGTGTAGGGAGATGTAAAGTATAGTTAGTGTAGGGTGATGTAGGGTGATGTAAAGTATAGTAAGTGTAGGGAGATGTAAAGTATCGTTAGTGTAGGGATATGTAAAGTTTAGTTAGTGTAGGGTGATGTAGGGTGATGTAAAATATAGTTAGTGTAGGGTGATGTAAAGTATAGTAAGTGTAGGGAGACGTAAAGTATAGTTAGAGTTGGGTGATGTAGGGTGATGTAAAGTATAGTAAGTGTAGGGAGATGTAAAGTATAGTAAGTGTAGGGTGATGTAGGGTGATGTAAAGTATAGTTAGTGTAGGGTGATGTAAAGTATAGTAAGACATCCCTCTACATTTCATATCAATCACATCCCACTACATCCCACTACATTTCATATCATTCACATCCCTCTACATTTCATATCAATCACATCCCACTACATCCCACTACATTTCATATCAATCACATCCCACTACATTTCATATCAATCACATCCCACTACATTTCATATCAATCACATCCCACTACATTTCATATCGGGCAGTACCCTCCACTAGTGTGTTGGTGATGACGCTCATGACACTGTTGGCCCGCTCTTTCCTTCCGAAGGAGGTATTGAGCTGGTCCATAGACACCATCAGGGAACCAGACAGCTTCTTCTTCACCTCAACCTCAGTAGTGGGCTGCCAGGAGGAAGAAGAAGAATCAAGCACTAATGGTAGTCAAACCATGAACACCACCACACAGCGCCATCGCTGGCCAGGGAGGGACGTGCACTTGCAACAAGATTGGATTGGATTGGATTGGATTGGATTGGACAGAAGGGTGGGATAAATTGTAGGTTGGTACATTTTTGGTTGGCACACAGGGTAGTAATATATTTGGTAGGGAGAGTATATTGTGTCTAGAAACATGCAGGTCATTCACACCCAGAGTGAGAGCAGTGGTACAGGGAAATTTGACCTTATGGTGATTACATAAAACTTGAATATTTGAATATTCAGAAATTGAATAGGGAAGTGTTTTGTATGTGTGTGTATGTATGTATTTACAGTGTGACTTACCTATTCGCTGAACCAACCATTACTCCTGAACCAACCTAAATGTCCCCCTGCCTAAATGTGCCAATCCTGCCACTATATTTCACCTTCCAACCATTCTCCTATCCTTAACGTCTCCAGACTTAGTACATTTTTGACCCTAGAATATCACCTTCAAGTCCTGTAACAAGTCCTGTAACAATTTGAAGAGAACGTCGAGGGAAGAGTAGTCTGGTTACCGTAGAGAACATTAGGGGCAACATTACTGGGATTGAGGTCCGTTCCAGTCGGCATGCATTGAGCATGCACCAAGTCAAAGAGAAGGAGAGGATAGGTTAGATACCATAGTTACTACATTAGTTGTTATCATGCTGGCTACAAGACCTGTAGAAGGGCCAGGTCAAACTACCATGCTGCTTACTAGCAAGAGAGAAACATTGGTTTGACTTTTCTGTTTGGTTTGGTTTGTTCACAGCGGATTGTTTGAAAAGGGACTATTTTTGGATATTTTGAAGAGGGTTTTTACTTACAATGACTGTGATATGTGGGTGTTTTTACCTACTGTATTTTAGTTGAATGTCACCCTAAGATAAGAGAGTTTGCTAAATGAAGGACTAGTTCAAGATTTTGGCAATTAAGCCCTTTTCTATTTACCCAGAGTCAGATGAACTCATGGATACCATTTGTATGTCCCTGTGTTGCAGTTTAAAGGAAGTTGAAGGTAGTTTCTAGAGCCAATACTAGCGCAATGGCTAGAAGTCTACAGGAGCAAGGGGTTGATTGCCAAAATCTCGAACTATCCCTTTAATGTCATTGTAACATCACACTGTTTGGCGTGAGGAAATGAAAACACTGAGATATAAAACAACAGTATGCTGGAAGTCACTGAAAACCCCAGTTTTAAAGTAACAATAAGAACATGTTTTTCTGATGAACTAAAGTTTCTCTATTTTGCTTCTTTGGCTAGTGTTGGGGGGCAGCATAGCATACACTAGGTAGCAGGGGAGGAGTGCGAGCGCAGATAGCGCAGACATACGGACTTGCAAAGAAGAAAGTTGAGAAGAGAGAGTCAGATAGAGAGAGAGAGAGAGAGAGATAGATAGATAGAGATAGAGAGAATAAGAGAGAGAACGAGATAGAGAGAGAGAGAGAGAATAAGAGAAAGAGATAGAGAGAGAAATAAATAGAGAGAGAGAGTATGAGAGAGTAAGATAGAGAAAGAGTCAGATAGAGAAAGAGAGAGAGACAGAGAGTAAGATAGAGAAAGAGGGGGCCATGCCTAGACGGGTCTGAGTTACTCATTGACTTCCTTACACTGTCGTCACCAGATGCCTTATCTATTTTCACCTCAGGCAGAAGGCGTCCGCCGGTCCCCGGACTGATCAGAGACACCACGCCGTTGCAGTCCACCGTGGAGTTCCTCTTCCCACCACCGCAGTAGTAGCCCGTGTAGCTGCACCGCCGGTACGGGCTGAACCGGGGGTCCCGCCTCTCCTCGCACTCCTCCACCATGCTGTGCTCATCGTCGGCAAACTCGTTCTCCGAGCCCACGCCCTTGAAGCTGAAGATGCTGCTCTTGCTGTTGTGCCTCGACAGAAACGGTGAGCCGGGGATACTGAGAAGGGACTGCAGGGGACAGGGAAATAAGGAGAGAAAATAAGGAAAGGAAACGAGTGAGTGATTGAAATTGATATAGTTGTAACACAAATCACATCATAGCGCTGAAGGTCATGAGTTCAATCCCCACAACTACCTATGCTACTTTATCTCCTCCTGCTTTTCTCTCCACCTCTATTTCTGTAATATCTAAATTAAGTTTCATTTCAAAACGCGATATAGCCATTTTCAGAAATGTTTGTAAATTTACACAAATGAAAACACATCTTGTGAAAGAGATGGAGGTATAATTTGTTCATCTTACCATGACATGGGCTAGTCAAAAGACACCAATGATTAAAAAAATATATATATTAGAAGGTCATTTTATTTTAGATTGACAAATAATCATGCTTTGTGGCATAACGCTATATACCAAACCCCAAACAATCAAACTGCAATAGAAAAAGTATCCCGATTGGGTTTTAAACAGTTACATGTAATAAAGTATAAATAAATACATTTTAAAAGAATCCATTCATTTCAACTATATTGTGCAAATAGCCTATCACATAGCCAATTTACTGTATCCAGAGGGTGAACAAGGTATATACAATGTGTTTTATTTTCTGACAACTTTTGGAAAAAGTTTATGGGGGTTTTACAGGTTTTTTCTGTAGGATAAATCAAGGACAGTTTTTTTTAGTTTGATTATATACACTTTAAGGAAGGATTTAAGGAATAATTTGAAAGTCAAGGATGGATTGATTCTTATTGTTGGAGTGACTCAGCCCGCTGACATAGCCCTCCGTAGGTTTGCAGACAGTAGCCTATTATTGTTTCCCGTCGCTGGATCTTGGCTCTCTCCTTTTCATGAGCTTGTTTAAAAAGTTTCCTATTTCGGCCAACAGGAACAGATATCACAGGCTCCAAAGTGTTGAAGTGATCCATAATAATCAAAAGGTCCACGACACTCAAGAGGTCAAAGATAACCTAGTGCTAGGTAGCCAGCATGCAAACAGCTGAGAGTGACAGCTGTCTATTTCTGCATCTGGCTGACTAAGTCAGGGGTTAGCCTAAATTAATAAGATAAGGTTCTTATTAAACCTAACTTATGACTGAACAGACAAATAGAATAAAAAATATTCCCATAATGACTCACTTTAGCGCTAGCGACAAAAACCATATGGAACATTTCATGCATCTGGACAGTGGATATAGCCAGAGCCATTTATTTAAAGAGTTGGGACAACTTTTAGAATGTTTAATACTGTTCTAATTCTAGACATTCAGTTCCATAACATTTTGTTTAAATATTCCCTGTGTAATGTTAATGAGGTGCTAACATGGCTGCCATAGAATGTTGTAGTGTCATGTAAATGCATCATAATGCAGAAACCTCATTGGTCCAACTCTATAAATACATGCTCTGGATATAGCACGTTTTGGTCCGAAACAAATGTGTCAGATATCGCGTTTGCAAAAAAATTACAAATACATTCTAAAGTAAATGTTTGAAAAGTATGAGAACAGTCATACTTTATACACATACGCGTACCCATGATCTTTAATTTCATATGAAAAACTGCAAATGTGAAAAATTGGCATTTAGCGTTTTTTAGAATCAAACCCTTACAATAAAGCTTCAAAAATACAATGGAAGTGTGGAATTCCAAAAAGAGATGAGCGTGTTGTTTGGAGTCATTGATTGTGCCATTACTTGCGACAATCCCCTTTGTCATCAGAGTGTGTGACTGGACTACTATTGGCTAAATTTAGAGCAGGTTGTACCCACTAATTTCCCTTAGGGAGGCACATTCTGACGGAGAGTAATCCATAATTAGGTGACTGATATCCTACCCCAGCAAGGTCAAACACAGGACAGTCAGACAAGAGATACACACAGCTGAGAAAGATGCACTTCCTGCCTTTACTTCCTGATTTTCTCCTATGGGTACACTCAATATGGCCGCCAGTACACACATTGTCAAAACATTGACTTTAATTGGATTGTCCGTCCTAGTTATTCCATTTCTTTGGACAAATCTGCTGTATGCCTATTACTGTTCTCACTGTGAACATGGACTTGTACTGTATCGATCAGCTTACTACTGTTATGTTGCATTTAGGATCCTATTTCTTACTACTGTTCCCTCTGCTGACTTGACACTTTTATGGTCACTAGCCTGTGAGTACTCATCTGGTAAGAGGGCCTATTCTCTAGTACTGATGATGATGATGATGATCTCTGACAGAACTTAGTTCTAGCACCAATAGAAATCACATGAATGCATTGCTTTGCGTTTAAAGAGCAGTTATCTTCAGGGGTCTGAATAGTCATATAGTATAAGCTGGAGTCCTGCCCCGTGTTGTTGAACAGATACAGCAGGGCCGGGATAATACACTCAAAGAAGAACCTTATGGGTTTAATATGGGTTCTTCTAAGATCCTCAAAGTTCTTAGAAGAACCTTAGGGTTCTTGGCACTGAAAATGGCCCCCAAAAGGTTCTTCCAAGAACCCCATAGGAGGTGGGGTTCATTGAGGAACTTCCTTACTTGTTGGGGGTTCTTGCAGGAACCTAACTGCCCAACTGAAACAATTGGATTTGAATTTGAAAGGACAGCAGGTGCAGGCACTGAAAAATCAAGGGACACATTTGTTCCTTGTATGATCTAAATGCACATTGTTTTATGATGATACCAGGTATCTTTTCATATTTGTGCAAATCTTTCTAAAATAGAAAATTTACACAATTCAATGGATATCAATCAACAAAGAGGTAAGAATGTGTAGGCTATAAGAATATGTTGAAGGCTAGCTGTACTGGGTGCAGATGACTGAACTGCTCACTTGTGTGTCTGTCTGCAGGTATACAGACGAGGAGGTATACAAAGGTATGTCAGTTTGTATTGGCATGTTATGCAGATCACATTTACCATCCTCCTCCCTTACCTCTTCAATGAACATCCCATAGTCCTCTACGTTATGGACATGGTATGTGTATGAAAACCATTATCAAAACAGTTTTTTTCATTCACATTCACCACAAAAACCAAGGTATGAATACTGTCGTGTGCATGTTTTGTTAATCATCTGTATAATTAAAACAATTTGGATTCATAGACTTCACCCTTCCTTCACCTCTGATGAATATAACAGGAAACCTGTTCGATCACAATGCACTGCAAAATCAGGCCAGAGGATATACCCATCGGTTTGGGGCTCTGCTGGGAGTTTACCTCATTTACATTTTATACTTCTCCTTTACCACTAAAATCATAATAAACACTGACAACTCAAATATTGTGTTGTTGTTGTTGTTATGTGTATTGATATTATTAATAATAGGGGACGGGGGATGGGGGACAGGGGGGTAGTTAAAAAGAGGTTCTTTGAGGATCCATAAAAAGGGTTCTTTGAAGAACTTACAGTGGTTCCCCCACAGTTTCACTTTGAAGAACCCCTAAAGGACACTTTTCTTTTTTAGAGTGTACCAGTATCGCAATATTTTTTCCATGGCAAAAATGAAAAGATGCAGCAGAATAAACTCTTCGGTCCTTTAAAAACCTGCTGTATGTAAAATATTGTGTGCTATAGCTTGGAAAATAAATACATGTGACTCTGGATGACAACATAGTGATGTTTGTTTCCAACATTGTTCAACTAAAATTTAAGCCTTGGATGAATGCTACTGTATCTTTATCTACAACAGCAGGTTATGATGAATGCTACTGTATCTTTAGCTACAATAGCAGGTTATGATGAATGCTACTGTATCTGTGGTTGAAGCCCTGTTACCCTGTGGTTGAAGCCCTGTTACTCTGTGGTTGAAGCCCTGTTACTCTGTGGTTGAAGCCCTGTTACTCTGTGGTTGAAGCCCTGTTACTCTGTGGTTGAAGCCCTGTTACTCTGTGGTTGAAGCCCTTTTACTCTGTGGTTGAAGCCCTGTTACTCTGTGGTTGAAGCCATGTTACAAAGCTCTAAATAGACTTTATCTGAAACGAAACCCTGATGTTTAAATTTACTTAGAAGAGAACTGAAATCATTTTGAACATTGGAGTGTCAATATGTGACCTCAAACGGAAACATGAATGACTTCTGTTATTTAGTCCTATTCCATCTTCCTCCAGGAATGCATTGCACAGTGACAAACAGTGACCTTTGACACTGGTCCTCTCACCTGGTTCATGATGGAAGACTTGCGGCCTAGCCGGTTGTCAGGGAAATGGAAACGGCTCTTCTTGCTGCCATCGTCCAACTCGGACTTGACAAACTTCTCGCAGTCCCCCTTCTCCTCCCACTGTGACTGCTCTTTCTGGCGCCACTTCTTCTTGCGGTTGCGCCGCTCCTTGGCACTCTTGGAGCTGAGCTTGGACATCTCTGACGAGCTACAGGACAGGGTCCCCCCGCCGTCGTCATCCCCTACGTCCTCCAACACCGTGCCTGCCGACGTCGCCATGGCATTGGCCTATCACAAACCGCCACACCGGGAGAGAGAATGAGAAAAACACCTGTGTGTCCATTCCCACTGAAGTCTCATTTACACCCTACGCAATTACGCAATGCATTTAGCTAGCTACGCAAAAATAGCAATCCTGCGTAGTTGTATCGAGATACAAATTGCAGGGCTGCTGCTGCTCGGGCCTGTGCAAGTTGCGTATTTTTGCTAAGCAAGTACGCAGAACAGCCATTTTGCATAGCTTGGCTTCAGAGACATGGCTATACAGCTTACATCAGGCTAAACAGATGTACACTAGCCACATGTGACAGACAGGGTTCCAACCCCGGTATGCTGTGAGCCAAAAGAGTGCATTAGCCCGCTAAGCCAAAGCCTAGGCATTGACTCAGGAAGCCCATGCAAATCTTCAGGTCTCAGGCAAGGTTACTCACCTCCGTCACAAACACAGTGAGGAATAGGAGCACGGTAACGAACATGGCTCCACTGTCTATATTAGACACAATAGATTTAAACCAAACAGACAGTCAAGGATAGGAGTGGAGTATAGTAAGCACATACAGTAAAGAGACAAGCACATACAGTAAACACAGAGATATGATAAGAGACAGACAGACAGACAGAACAGACAGAACAGACACTGACCTGTGCGGCCTCCTGCAGAGACAGTGACAACAAAGACAAAGAAACAAACACATATGACATATACAGTGTATGGTCACAAAGAATGCATCTGAAATGGCACCCCTTTCCCTAGACATAGTGCACTACCTGGTCAAAAGTAATGCACTATACAGAATATTGGGGAAAAGGTCCCATAGACATGCTGAGACACAGAGGCACTGGGATACTGACCTGTGCAGCCTCCTGCTGGTTCTTGATCTGCTCCAGCATGGCTTTGAACTCTGCCTCTTTCTGCTCTGCCTCTTCCATGGTGGCCTGGTTCTGCTCCTCATAGGCCATGGCCACCACAGCCAGTATCAGATTGACCAGGTAAAAGGACCCCACGAAGATCACCAGCACAAAGAAGATCATGTAGGTCTTCCCTGCTGCCCGCAGGGTCTGGGAGGGGAGAGAGAAGACAGCAGAGGGTCAGATACACTCATAGAAAAAGGGTTCCAGGTATAACCCTTTTGGGTTCCACGTCGAACCTTCTGTGGAAAGGATTTTACATGGAATACAAAAGGGTTCCACCTGAAACCAAAACACTGATATTTGACTTATACCCTCTGACCTCTAACCCGAACAATTACCCTTTCCTGTCGATCTTAGGGTCTGGAAGAGAACAGAGAGTACAGCAGAGAGTCAGATACTTGTCTCCCATCCAGTCCTCCAGAAGAGGTCGTAAATTTGTTCCCACTCCTTTATCCAGGATGTCATTACGGTGATAACTGGATCATATGACAGGGATGTGAGGTTCATATTGAGGTGGGGTTAGAGGGTAAATGTCAAATGTTAGAAGTCAGAGGTTATGTATCAGTTACTGAGTACTGTTGAACCTATCCAGGCTGTGTAGAAGTGCAGAATCTAAACGCTAGTGGCGGTACTGTAACACTTCCCCACTTCAAACACAATAAATTACATTTAGATTCCCTTCTGCTTACTAGAGTGTGATGATTATTCTAATTCCCTGTCATAGACATTATGTAGGACGATAAACAGTGAGGTGAAGAACTGATTTTACGCTAGGAATTGTTATTGGGTTGTTATTAGAAATGTCCCAGAGTTGACAGCGCATGTCAGAGAAAAAAAACAAGCTCAGAGACTAGATTGTGTTGAGGCAGAGATCTAGGGAAGGGTACCAAAATATTTATGCAGCATTGAAGGTCCCCAAGAACACAGTGGCCTCCATCATTCTTAAATGGAAGAAGTTTGGAACCACCAAGACTCTTCCTAGAGCTGGCCACCAGGTCAATTTGAGCAATTGGGGGAGAAGGGCCTTGGTCAGGGAGGTGACCAAGAACCCGATGATCACTCTGACAGAACTCTAGAATTCCTCTCTGGAGATGGGAGAACCTTCCAGAAGGACAATCATCTCTGCAGCACCACCAATCAGGCCTTTATGGTAGAGTGGCCAGACGGAAGTCACTCCTCAGTAAAAGGCACATGACAGCCAACTTGGAGTTACTCTCAGGCCATGAGAAACAAGATTCTCTGGTCTGATGAAACCAAGATTGAACTCTTGGCCTGAATGCCAGGCGTCACATCTAGAAGAAACCTGGCACCATCCCTACGGTGAAGCATGGTGGTGGCAACATCATGCTGTGGGGATGTTTTTCAGTGGCAGGAACTGCAATACTAGTCAGGATCGAGGCAAAGATAAACGGAGCAAAGTACAGATCCTTGATGAAAACCTGCTCCAGAGTGCTCAGGACCTCAGAGTGGGGTGAAGATTCACCTTCCAACAGGACAACAACTCTAAGCAAACAGCCAAGGCAACGCATGAGTGGCTTCAGGAAAAGTTTCTGAATGTCCTTGAGTGGCCCAGTCAGAGCCCGGACTTGAACCTGATCTAACATCTCTGGAGAGACCTGAAAATAGCTGTGCAGCAACGCTCCCCAAACAAACTGACAGAGCTTGAGAGGATCTGCAGAGAAGAATAGGAGAAACTCCCCAAATACAGGTGTGCCAAGCTTGTAGCGTCATACCCAAGAAGACTCAAGGCTGTAATCGCTGCCAAAGGTGCTTCAACGAAGTACTGAAGAAAAGGGTCTGAATACTTATGGAAATGTGATATTTCAAAATAAAAAATGAAATGTCTAAAAACCAGTTTTTGCTTTGTCATTATGGGGTATTGTGCTGATGAGGGGGAAAAAAAGACTCCCTTCGGAGGACGGATGCATGGTCTGCAAGGAGCAATAAGTAGTGCACTATATAGGGAATAGGGTAAAACCAAGTATAAGCTATTCTCCAAACATGTAAAAATCTATCTGATGATTTCTGCATATGTACTTTGGATGATTCCCTTATTGATCATGGCCTTATAAATATCTGCACATATGGATTGAAGAAAAGCTATCTTTGAAGTCTCATAGATCGATGCATTGCACAATTTTTGTCTATATAGCCCTCCTGCATAAACTTCCTCCATACCTTACTTCATTATTAACCTATTGTTGGGTTCTGAGAATATGAAAATATACTTATTCATGTCACTGATGGAGTGCTGAGGTTTAGAGGGTCTACACCAGAAGTTAAGGGTTATAGGAGGAAGGTATATAGTGTGTGCAACTAAGCTTGGAATGTGTTGAGTGCAGGGAAGCGATTACATGTGGCAGGCATTGAAAATAGGGGAGAGCCATGGATTAGTGATGGAGAGGGCTTGAGGTCAGGTCAGTTTAAGGGAGAAATAGAAGTTTATGGCCGTATCACTAGTGTCCTGCCTAGCAGTAAAGAACAATGTTTGTACAGATAGGTAGGAGGAGACTCAGCCTAGGAGAAAGGGTTAAATATCAGTGCTTGTGTGAAATGTTTTTAGTCTGATTTACAGCTGTACGATCCTTTGAAAAGAATTTGAGAAGAATTAAACTTGGTTAAGCTTCTCTAGTGTCAGTGAGTTATTTACTCTGAAAATAAGAACCTAACACTATAAACGTATGAGACACCATACCCGGTCTCAGGGATGGTTAAGTCTGGAGGTCCCTTCCATCTCCACTGAGTTGGGTAAATCTGATTTTAGTTTTTTTGCACCTTACGTGTGGAATGATCTCCAATGCACTTTAACATTGGAGGAATTATTGCCTCTAGGGCAGTGGTTCCCAAACATTTTATAGTCCCGTACCCCTTCAAACATTCAACCTCCAGCCCCTCTAGCACCAGGGTCAGCGCACTCTCAAATGTTGTTTTTTGCCATCATTGTATGCCTACCACACACACACACTATACGATACATTTATTAAACATGAGAATGAGTGTGAGTTTTTGTCACAACCCGGCTCGTGGGAAGTGACAAAGCGTTCTTATAGGACCAGGGCACAAATAATAATATAATAATCAATAATTTTGCTCTTTATTTAGCCATCTTACATATAAAACTTTATTTGTTCATAGAAAATTGTGAATAACTCCCCACAGGTTAATGAGAAGGGTGTGCTTGAAAGGATGCACATAACTCTGCAATGTTGGGTTGTATTGGAGAAAGTCTCAGTCTTAAATCATTTTCCACACAGTCTGTGCCTGTATTTAGTTTTCATGCTAGTGAGGGCCGAGAATCCACTCTCACATAGGTGCGTGGTTGCAAAGGGCATCAGTGTCTTAACAGTGCGATTTGCCACGGCAGGATAATCTGAGCGCAGTCCAATCCAGAAATCTGGCAGTGGCTTCTGATTAAATAACATTTTCACAGAACTGCTTATTTCAATTTCGATGAGGCTCTCTTGTTCAGATATCGGTAAGTGGACTGGAGGCTGGGCATGAAAGGGATAACGAATCCAGTTGTTTGTGTTCTCCGATTTGACACACTGAACTCTGAGAAGTAGTTGGTGAACCAAGCGAGGCAGTCATTTGAGAAACCAAGGCTGTTGAGTCTGCCGATAAGACAGAGTTGAAAGCCTTGGCCAGGTCGATGAATACATCTGCACAGTATTGTCTCTTATCGATGGCGGTTATGATATCGTTTAGGACCTTGAGCGTGGCTGAGGTGCACCCATGACCAGCTCGGAAACCAGATTGCATAGCGGAGAAGGTACGGTGGGATTCGAAATGGTCGGTGATCTGTTTGTTAACATGCCTTTCGAAGACCTTAGAAAGGCAGGATAGGATAGATATAGGTCTGTAGCAGTTTGGGTCTAGAGTGTCTCCCCCTTTGAAGAGGGGGATGACCGTGGCAGCTTTACAATCTTTGGGGATCTCAGACGATACGAAAGAGAGGTTGAATAGGCTAGTAATAGAGGTTGCAACAATTTTGGCTGATCATTTTAGAAAGAGAGGGCCCAGATTGTCTAGCCCAGGTGATTTGTAGGGATACAGATTTGGCAGTTCTTTCAGAACATCAGCTGTCTGGATTTGGGTGAAGGAGAAGCGGGGGTGGGGGGTTTGGGCAAGTTGCTGCAGGGGGTGCTGAGATGTTGACCAGGGTAGGGGTAGCCAGGTGGAAAGCATGGCCAGTCGTGTAAAAATGCTTATTGAAATGATCAATTATCGTAGATTTATCGGTGGCTTCTAATGTTAACATGGATGAAACCAATGCTTTTACGGTTACAGAAGTCAACAAATGAGAGCGCCTGAGGATTGGGAGTGATGCTGGGGGCTGCAGGGCCTGGGTTAACCTCCACATCACCAGAGGAACAAAGGAGGAGTAGGATAAGAGTACGGCTAAAGGCTAAAAGAACTGGTCGTCTAGTGCGTTCGCAACAGAGAGTAAAAGGAGCAGGTTTCTGGGTGCGAAAGAATAGATTCAAGGCATAATGTACAGACAAGGGTATGGTAGGATGTGAGTACAGTGGAGGTAAGCCTAGGCATTGAGTGACGATGAGAGAGGTTTTGTCTCTAGAGGTACAATTTAAGCCAGGTGCGGTGGAACATAAGGGCTAGCTAAGGCATATTGAGCAGGGCTGGAGGCTTTACAGTGAAATAAGACAAAAATTACTAACCAAAACAGCAATAGACAAGGCATATTGACATTAGGGAGAGGCATGTGTAGCAGAGTGATCATAGGGTCCAGTGAGTAGCTAGGCAAGCTGGAGGCATGCCGATTCAGACAGCTAGCAGGCCAGGGCTAGCAGCAGGCTAGCAGATGGGCCTCAGGGGGACGTCGCAACAGGAGAGTCTGTTGAAACCCCCTCGCGGACGGTTACGTCAGCAGACCTGTCGTGATGGATCGGCGGGGCTCCGTGTCGTTAGAAAAGTGTCCAGGCAAATTGGCAGAAGAGGTATTGAAGCCCAGGAATTATCTGACGGAATTCTTTGGCTAGCCGGGAGAGGGGCCTAGCTCGAGGCTAGCTCCAGGTTAACTGGTTCTTGCTTCGGGACAGAAACCCCCTCAGACGGTTACGTCGGTAGACCAGTCGTGATGGATCGGCCGGGCACCGTGTCGGCAGCAAAGGGTCCAGGCCAATTGGCAAAAGAGGTAGCCCAGGGATTGCTTGATGGAATCTCTTCGGAGATGGGCCTAGTTCGAGGCTAGCTCCAGGCTAACTGGTGCTTGCTTCGGGACAGAGACGTTAGACAGGAGTAGCCACTCGGATAGCAGCTAGCTAGCTGCGATGATATATAGTAAAGGTTCAGAGCTTGCGGTAGGAATCCGGAGATGAGGTAGAGAAAATCCGATATGCTGTGCAGGCTGGCAGGAGTTGCCAGGGCTGAGGCTGGCAATCCGAGTTAACGGTGATGACCGCTAGCAATGGTTAACTGACTGCTAGCTAGTAGCTAGTTAGCTGGCTAGCTTCTGAAGGGGTTCAAAAGTGGAAAAATAGCAGGTCCATACCACATTCGGTGAGGCGGGTTGCAGGAGAGTATGTTCAGTCCGTAGATGGAAAATTTTATTTAAAAAAATAAATACAAATATATAAGAAATATATACGAAGAAAAACGATATATACAAGGGACGGGACAAGACAATCAAAACAGACATCCCCACTGCCACGCCATCTTGGAATGAATGCATAGTCCCTTTAACTCTGCCTACATGTACATATTACCTCAATTACTAACCAGTCCGCCGCACATTGACTCTGTACTGGTACCCCCTGTATATAGCCTTGCTTGTTATTTTACTGCTGCTGTTTAATTATTTGTTACTTAAATTTTCTTATCAATTTTTTTTTTTATTAAAACTTCTTAAAGCATTGTTGGTTAAGGGCTTGTAAGTAAGCATTTCACTGTAAGGTCTACACCTGTTGTATTCGGCGCATGTAACAAATATAATGTGATTTGATTTGATTGACTCCCTGTGAAAATAAAGCGTACATATTTTTTGGGGAAAAGGTATTATTTCAGACATACACTTATACTATGGTCTGCACTAGGACCCTTTAAAAGAGGGTGTATGGTCTGAACTAGGGCCCTTCAAAAGAGGGTGTATGGTCTGTAGGGAGCAGAGTTGAGGCAGAGAGAGAGAGAGAGAGGGAGGACTTCCTGGGTTCTGGCAGATGCTCAGCGCTGGGAAGAATATCCAACACACAGCGACAGTCCTCAGCAAGACAGAGTACCACAAACTGACAAGAGGACAGAAATTCTACTGTCCTCCTGTTCCATAAACAGACTGTACACTAAAGATTCTCCACACACACACACAGAGACCTGAGCCTACTCTGGATACAGTGCATATGATGCACGGCAATCCTAAAACCCACTAATGTTAGCACAGGTAGTGTGTATGCATGCAAGCACTTATTGAACTGCTGGGTTGAACTATCGCTTGTCTGATCTGATAGTCTGATAAAATACAATGGGAAATAATTTCTGATCATTGGCATGCCACCCTGGGTCCTCTCCAAATACTGCCACTGCACCATCGAGAGCGTCCTGAGCGGTTGCATCACGGGCTGGTACGGGAATTGCTCTGTCCACGACTGCAAGGTGCTCCAGCGGGTGGTGAAGACAGCCCAGTACATCTCTGGGACCGTGCTCCCACCCATCCAGGACATCTACTTGAAACGGTGCCCAAGATAGTCCTGCAGCATCATCAAGGACCCCACACACACCAGCCAGGAGCTGTTCACTCCATTACCGTCGGGCAGACAGTATCGGAGTATGAGGTCTGATAAAAACAGGCTCAGAGACAGTTTCTACTGCTGAGCACTTGAACTGGAATGACCACCTGCTCACACACACACACACACACACACACAAACAAACATACATTAAATTAAAATAACTTCTTAGATTTGTTGGAGACATTATACATCTTAGTATCTTATCCATTTATGATTTGTATCAATGTGGATGAGAGACAGGGGAGCAGGAACAGAGTATTTTTGCAGAGCATCGCAACGAAGCTGGATCATTCTGGCAATTGAAACAACAGTATCAACGTCAACAGTGATGAGGCGACACTGGGATGCTGGCCTTCTAAGCAGAGTTCCTCTGTCCAGTGTCTGTGTTCTTTCGCCCTTCTTAATCTTTTATTTTTATTGGCCAGTCTGAGATTGGGCTTTTTCTTTGCAATTCTGCCTAGAAGGCCAGCATCCCAGAGTCGCCTCTTCACTGTTGACGTTGAGACTGGTGTTTCAATTGCCAGAATGATCCAGCTTCGTTGCATTGCTCGTTGTATGAGATCTTCAGTTTCTTGGCAATTTCTCACATGGAATAGCCTTCATTTCTCAGAACAAGAATAGACTGACGAGTTTCAGAAGAAAGTTATTTGTTTCTAGCCATTTTGAGCCTGTAATCCAACCCACAAATGCTCATGCTCCAGATACTCAGCTAGTCTATAGAAGGCCAGTTTTATTGCTTCTTTAATCAGAACAACAGTTTTCAACTGTGCTAACATAATTGCAAAAGGGTTTTCTAATGATCAATTAGCCTTTTAAAATTATAAACTTGGATTAGCTAACACAACGTGCCATTGGAACACAGGAGTGAAGGTTGCTGATAATGGGCCTTTGTACGCCGATGTAGATATTCCATCAAAAAATCTGCCATTTCCAGCTCCAATAGTCATTTACAACATTAACAATCTCTACACTGTATTTCTGATCAATTTGATGTTATTTTAAAGGTTAAAAAAGGTGCTTATCTTTAAAAAAAATTCTAAGAGACTCAAAACTTTTGAACAGTAGTGTAACTCAAAACCAAACCTTTGGTAAAAAAACAAGCCTGTCTCACCAGCATAGATATACAATATTGTAGATAGAAGCCATATATATAATACCGTATGTTCTATTTCATTCTGTGCTCACCAGCATGTAGAGGTTCTCCCAGAAGTCCTGTGTCATGAGTCTGAAGAGAGCCAGGAAAGCCCATCCAAAGCTGTCGAAGCTGGTGTAACCGTAATTTGGATTCTTGCCAGCTTTCATGCATGTGAAGCCTTCAGGGCAGCGGCTGGGGGGAGAGGAGAGGGCCACACAACCATACAATGACTCGGCAATATTTACATACAAAAACAACATGGCTGACGGATAGTACAGTTGTCTGGTTTAATGAAAGAATAAGAGAACAGTGGGTCTGAAGAAGAGAAGGACAGGGAGATAGACAGACAGAGACAGACAGAAAGAGAATGACAGAGACAGAGAGACAGACAGAAGGAGAGACAGAGACAGACAGAAAGACAGACCGACAGACAAACAGAAAGACAAGGAAACAGACAAACAGACGAACAGAGACAGACATGCTCTCTCTTTTTCTCTCTTTCTTTCTTTCTTTCTTTCTTTCTTTCTCTCTCTCTCTCTCTCTCTCGGAGGACCTGAGCCTTAGGACCATTCCTCAGGACTACCTGGCCTGATGACTCCTTGCTGTCCCCAGTCCACCTGGCCGTGCAGCTGCTCCAGTTTAAACTGTTCTGCCTGCGGCTATGGAACCCTGACCTGTACACCAGACATGCTACCTGTCCCAGACCTGCTGTTTTCAACTCTCTAGAGACAGCAGGAGCGGTAGAGATACTCTGAATGATCGGCTATGAAAATCCAACTGACATTTACTCCTGAGGTGCTGACCTGTTGCACCCTCGACAACCACAGTGATTATTATTTTTTGACCCTGCTGGTCATCTATGAACATTTTAAAATCTTGGCCATGTTCTGTTATAATCTGCACCCGGCACAGCCAGAAGAGCACTGGCCACCCCTCACAGCCTGGTTCTTCTCTAGGTTTCTTCCTAGGTTCTGGCCTTTCTAGGGAGTTTTTCCTAACCACCGTGCTTTTACACCTGCATTGCTTGCTGTTTGGGGTTTTAGACTGGGTTTCTGTACAGCACTCTGTGACATCAGCTGATGTAAGAAGGGCTTTATAAATAAATTTGATTGATTGATTGACAGACAGACAAACTACCATACACATTTAAACCAGTAGAGAGTGATAGCACTGAAGTCATCCATGTATTCCTATGGAAAACTCCCGATGGCACATAAAGACGGAATTATTTCAATTTGAAGTGCGCCATATGGGGGTGAATGACACCAAAAACACACTAAGGACCATGGTGAAACCGGCGGGAAATAGCAGAGGAGACTGGTGGGAGGAGCCATTACAATGAGCCTGTCCTCCTATAGATCCGCCCACCAGCCTATTCTGGTAAATAGCAAAGGATCATGGTCGATGTAGTTGTTTTCATCCTGCCTGAGAGACACGCGCAAAGATCATGGGCCGGCTCCTGATTGGTCTGTGTCAGCACGTGGTCCTTTGTGACGACAAATGTAGTAGTCAGAATGGATCACTATTTAATTAAATATCTAGATGTGTAGCGAACTTGAAAATAATTCACTGTGGGGATCGAAATGTATCATAATATACACATTTTAGAGTCCAAAACAGCAGTCTAGAAAACATTTTTGAACCATTCTGGAAATCATAATTTACATAGACTTTCTTGGGCAGACCAGGGTTTTTGGCACAGCTAGGGCAGAGCTCGTGACTTCAGCTCCAGAACGGACACCAGGGGCTTGTAAGCTACTCACCCAGAATCTGAACTGTTGCCACATAAAAGGGCATCCAATTGTCCAGGCAGGAAGTAGAAATTGTCTGGTGAAAGAAACACAACACACACATACAGAATAGCATCAGAATAACATCCCTTTCTGTCTTTTCTAATGGCCAATTAGGAGTAGAAGGCTAAACCTCTGCAGCTATGTAGATCAGTGGAGGCTGCTGGAACGGAGCGAATGGAATGGCATCAAACCATGCATTTGATACCATTCCACTGATTCCGCTCCAGCCATTACCACGAGCTCATCCTCCCCAATTAAGGTCCCACCAACCTCCTGTGATGTAGAGGGATATAGGACAAACGTTCTCAGCAAATGGAAACATTTTGCTACACTGTGCTCTTAAGAACACAACCCTGGTGTGTTTGACTGCGGCCAGGCTACGTACTGTTGTTATTGATGTATTCATTCCAGTCGAAGCCTATGCTGCCGTTGGCCAAGTAGTTCTCGGTGGAGTTGATTGGCCAAATCACGCATTTTTGTCGTAGGTTGCCCATGAAGAGCTGTAGTCCAATCAGAGCGAAGACACCGAGACAGAATACCGTGAGGATCATAACATCTGACAATTTCTTCACCGATTGGATTAGAGCACCGACAATGGTCTTCAGGCCTGGGGAAAAACACACACACATACACAGACAAACGTTTGCACACACACACACACACAGACACAGACGAACGTTTGCATACACACACACAGGCACAGAGGTACAAACACAGACGGACGTACACACACACAAACCAAAGAGATGATGCAGAAGGTTTGTATATGGGAAACGATCTTGGGGTTCCCAGACAAGTTGACTTTGCTGTACTGTATTGCCTGTCTAATAAGTCCATTACCTAAGTACTGTACTGTATTGCCTGTCTAATAAGTCCATTACCTAAGTACTGTACTGTATTGCCTGTCTAATAAGTCCATTACCTAAGTACTGTACTGTATTGCCTGTCTAATAAGTCCATTACCTAAGTACTGTACTGTATTGCCGGTTTTACGTCCATTCCTTCATCAACCAGTATTCAACTTACAGTATATTGTGCGATGGGATGGATTGTCCTGAGTATCCATTATAATACGCACATTAAACCCTAATGCCTGAGTTGGGTATTTAATCATACAATATACAGTACAAATTGAAGTGTTATCAGTATAATATATAGTACCTGTACACAAAACATTAAGTATACAAAACATTAAGAACACCTGTTCTTTCCATGACATAAGACAATTGAGACATGGATTGTGTATGTGTGCCATTCTGAGGGTGAATGGGCAAGACAAAATATTTAAGTGCCTTTGAACGAGGTATGGTAGTAGGCAATGTTCCCTCTAAACTGCGTGCGTGCTCTAGCGAGCAGCTCCCTCGGACTGCCGGTGCAGAAGAAATATGAGATTAAACTTCGCTCAATTTTCTACAGTTTTCCCCTTTAGTTAACACTATCAAAGTTTCACCTCACTGTGGGAATTGTGATTGAATCAACGCAATATTAGCCACGTTCAATGTAATATACCGAAACAAAACAAACTATGCAAGATTTTGTATGCAAAACTAATTGTGCAAGAGATTTTCTTGTAGGCAGAGCGCATTGGTGAATGATTCTATTGCATTGACAGCACAACTCTCAATGCTGTACTCTATACAGTGCGCCATAACCAATCAGAGCTGCAATAGGCATATATGCAAATAGCCATTGCCATATATGGATCTGTGCCATTCACTTTGAACTGGACTATGTTTAGGCTACAGTATGAGTGGTCTTGAGTAGATGTGTTTGTTTTGAGATCAAAGTGAGATCTGCATGTAGACATGTGTGCACATTTGTTCACATTATTTGCTAGTTAGTGAGTTATTAGCCCAGTTATAGATCATTTGCAGTCAACAATGGGGGAGTGATTGCTTCCTACAAGAGCACAAAACATATACATTTCTATCCATCTTTAAAAAGCCAGTCATCTTTAAAAAGCCAGAGATGTGTTGAATTTTGAGATGGTCTTGAATAAGCTAAGTAGCCAATAGGCAGAGGGTAGTATAATTTGTCTGATTCTCTGTAATCATGGGATTTGATTTTGTAAAGTGGTTTCTTGCACCATTGTATCAGTATATGTTTATTTATTTTTATTTAACTTTTATTTAACTAGGCAAGTCAGTTAAGAACAAATTCTTATTTACAATGACAGCCTAGGAGCAGTGGGTTAACTGCCTTGTTCAGGGGCAGAACAACAGACTTTACCTTGTCAGCTCGGGGATTCAATCTGTCAATGTCAAGCCCTGCATGATTTTTTCAAAAGTATCAAGGAATGTAGGCCTACATTGAACACCACACATTGGGTGCTACTGAAGGCTGATAGAACATCTATTTCCATGTTAAAATGTGATGGGATGCATTTTCTCCATGTTGTTGATGGTAGGCCACTCTGGTAGGACTGCATTATGATCAAATAGCCACAGTAGCCTACTTGACCACTGTTAAAACTATCACAACATTCAAGTTTGCACTAAGCAGACCTGAATTTTGTTCAGTGCAGAAAACAAATCTAGGGAACATTGGTCGGTGCCAGGTGCACTAGTTTGTGTCAAGAACTGCAACGCTGCTGGGTATTTCACGCTCAACAGTTTCCCGTGTGTATCAAGAATGCTCCACCACCCAAAGGACATCCAGCCAACTGTGGGAAGCATTGGAGTCAACATGGGCCAGCATCCCTGTGGATCGCTTTCGACACCTTGTAGAGTCCATACCCCCAATGAATTGAGGCTGTTCTGAGGGCAAAGGAGGGGGGGTGCAACTCACTAGTAGGAAGATGTTCTTAATGTTTGGTAGACTCCCTGTATGTATCAAAAAAGGACAAATTGTCTACAAAAGGTAAAACCTTGCAGCGGGCTGGAAAGCTGACATTTGATATTTGACGTTTCAATAACATAAACGTAAATAACGTAAAATGTATATTTCATTAGTTAAAAACTTCAACAACTGAAGACATATAAACAATTTTATAATACAAATATGAACAAGAAATATCCAAAAGCCATCCCCCTCTGTTTAGAGGTTTAGTAATGAGACACTTACTGGCTGTATACAGTTAGTTGATATGTCACTACTGAACCAGGAACAGATCTATTAGTATCACTGGCTGTATACAGTTAGTTGATATGTCACTACTGAACCAGGAACAGATNTTTGATATTTGACGTTTCAATAACATAAACGTAAATAACGTAAAATGTATATTTCATTAGTTAAAAACTTCAACAACTGAAGACATATAAAAATTTTATAATACAAATATGAACAAGAAATATCCAAAAGCCATCCCCCTCTGTTTAGAGGTTTAGTAATGAGACACTTACTGGCTGTATACAGTTAGTTGATATGTCACTACTGAACCAGGAACAGATCTATTAGTATCACTGGCTGTATACAGTTAGTTGATATGTCACTACTGAACCAGGAACAGATCTATTAGTATCACTGGCTGTATACAGTTAGTTGATATGTCACTACTGAACCAGGAACAGATCTATTAGTATCACTGGCTGTATACAGTTAGTTGATATGTCACTACTGAACCAGGAACAGATATATTAGTATCACTGGCTGTATACAGTTAATCAAAGAAAAACATGTAAATAACATATCACTACTGGATCAGGAAGAGACGTATTGTATCTTGCCTCGCAAAAGATTTGCTCTATGTTGCCAGTATGGCCAGTGACGGATTACAGCTAAACCAGAAGGGGAGGACTCCAGGAAACTGAACAGTGAGAGAGCAATCCGTAGGAAAGAAAGGAAGTAACCACAGCAGTACAACGAGGGGATATGATAAGAGGTCAGAGGTTCAGGCAGACAGGGGGTAGAAACCAATGACATGCAGGCTGAACAGAAACCATTCAATGCCACCGCCACTCTGGGGCCTTTTCCTCTCATACGTGTCATTAGGTTAAAGCACAGACTCTTACCTCATCTTACCCCAGCCCTACTACAGCCAGACTCTTACCCCAATCCTACTACAGCCAGACTCTTACCCCAATCCTACTACAGCCAGACTCTTACCCCAACCCTACTACAGCCAGACTCTTACCCCAAACCTACTACAGCCAGACTCTTACCTCATCTTACCCCAACCCTACAGTCTCACCCACAGCTCTTCCCTTCAGGACAGGCATCTACTTCAGGCAGAACCCCCAGTGGCTGAAGTAATTAGTCCATAGAATGCAAGAGGATTCCAAACATTTCCAGAAACAGAATGTCTCTCACACATGGAACTGGAAGCCCTGAAGGGCTTCTGTTGTCCCTCTGCAGGTTTGGCCTACACCTCTTCTTCTATAATATGGTCCCAACTTAACTCAGACCTCTAAGATGCTGACTAGTGATGGAAAAATGTACCATTAGTGAGGTGTCATGCACCTAATCGATATATCGTTGAAATAATAAGAAACAATCTCTTCTATATTTTCAGTGACACTACTGAGTGAATTTACCTTATACATTATAAACATCTTATACAATATAAACATCAATTATTTATTTTTATTGACTATAATCCGGACAGGGTTTTGAGAGTAATCCCTTTTTCTTTTTGGCACCTCCCTGTTTTGACATCTCATGAGTTGTCAATACAACAGATTCCCAAGGAAATGTGTCCATCAAAATGAGAGAAACCCACAGTTTGTCTTTTCTGTGAGAAGAAAAATAACTCAGTGAGTAAAACATGTTGAAGTGATGTCATTACAACCTGAAGCGGTTCATCATTATGTAATTTCATCATTATGTCATCATGATGTCATTTCAACCGGTTTTGCCCAGCTTTGCCAGCTGGGGAGCAGAACCATAGCTGACTATCCTTCAGTGCTTAATTTGAGCAGGATCAGGTGTTGTGCCGAAAATCTCCCCCCTGCCAGAATCCCCCGCCCCCTTCTAATAAAAGCGATCAGATTTCATTCGAGTTGCCTCCTCATTAATTCTCCTGCCCCCGAAAAAAAACATATTGTGAAAACGTAGATTTTCAGCCCGCATCTGATATTCTAAGAATAAACTTGTGTTGGGCCGGCCCAGGTTAATGGTTTGTGCAACATTATAATCTATGCTTGAGACCAATGCGTGGCCGTTGCTGTGGTGAAAGAGAGAAGCGCGCCTGTATCTCTCTCAGAACTAGAATGACATTTACTTTCTATGATCGCTCTCCCTCTCTCTGCTAGACATGAGCCTGCAACTCTCATCTCTCCAGCGTTGCATTTATTTCCTTATAGAATCATAGCTGCAGGAAGAGAGCTGCAGCACCACCAATTTAAATACATTTGCCAAAGTTATAGAATTACTGCTGTCTGTTCAGAAATAAATGAAATCATTCAGAATACTACACCAGGAGTAGGCCAACCATTTAGCCACAGAGGACCAATAGCTGTTTACAAAAATTGCCTAGTTTTGGACTGTGTTCATGTAGCTCAATCCCAAAGCATATATCCTGGGAACGAGCTGCAAATCTGTCAGTGAACAGCATGCAGCCAGAACAAGCCTTACGCAATATTTCAAACACAATCGCGGGAAAACACAGATTGGAAAGCAAATGGCTCCTGCTTAAAAGAGAAGACCTCGAATCCTACTGTAGGCTACCAAAATATTCAATCAACTTCCAAATAGGTCGATTGAGCAAACATTGTTTTACAAAGTAAAACAAGAGATAGGCTTTTAGCACGAGCGCATCGGCCATCGCTGGTGAGTCAGCTGCTCATCATTGGGTGAGTCAGTGAAACTGGAAAGCTTTTCTAGGATTCAAGACAAGGTTGTTTTTATTGATCTCAGATTCTCAGTTTGTCAGTATCAAAGTAAACTGTCATTTCGATCATTTGTGAGGTATTAAAAAAGATTCTGCTAAACTCTCCAGGTCATATAAAATGACAGAACTGAATGAAATGTGTTTGTGAAAGGTCAAATTCTTCCCAGACCCAAGTAAAAAAAAAACTCCTGTGTGCAACTTCTGTAAGCACCTCTCCTCTAATGCTCTACGGCACTACGCAAATGCAATTATATCTTTATTAGCAAGGTGATTTATTGTTGATTCACTCTGGTACCTCAGAGGCCCCTAGGTCACCCCTCTCTCGCGCTTACTTTTTGTTCTGGCACCTACCAATTTACAACTTAAGCACTACCATCCTTCATATAGCATACCATATCATCTACTGTATGTACTGTAGGAACTGTATGTGTTGACTCAAGTAAAGGTTAGTGGCGCATTCAGTCACCCCATCAGCATTCTAGAACGCTCTAGAATGCCAGCAGAAAATATGTGTTCTATTTTCTGTTCAAGTCGGTCAATATAATGAAAAGTTACCATCAAAATGAACAAAACAACAAACGAAAACAAACGTTTTCAATGCCATTTTCATCACCCATGCTTTTTAGCAGGTTAATACTGTAAAGCAAGACACTCAAAATCATCATGCAGCATAAAATATATCCACAAACTAGGCTTGGCAGTCTTCACCAATAATGAATAAGTATATTCTGTGGGATGTCACTAAGAGCTATGTCAGTTCCCAACTGAGCGTCAACATACTCCACGTTTCTTCTTTAACTCAAGACATATAGAGTCAAATTCATTCATTTGCATCCTGTTGTTCGTAATAAATAATGTTAATGGATTAAGTTAATTGTACCCTCTCTTCCAAGCCAATTACCTAGTTATTTTTGGATATGAATAATTATCTCCATCTTTCGAAAACCTTGCAAGAGCCCGGAGGCTTTTTCCAATGATAAAAGTACTATGGATGAGCTATACTGTAGATGTCTCAACAGTCTTTGTCAAAGTGTACAGTACAGTGAATCAGGAAAGGTTGGTTAATTATAAGCTATTCCTTATGTTCAGCTAAAGAAAAATGAATCCCACATTTAATCAACATATATTTGACTTTGTTTCTGGTGATAATCTATTGACGTGCTATCATACTGCTACTGCCAGTGTCCTTTTCTTTAGTGAGGCGTCTGCTTTTGCCCATTCCAATGAATAGACATAGGCAGTGGCTTATAGGTATTTCCGAGGAGAACCACAGCTGCCTTTAGGATGAGACTTCTACTGGGGCAGAAGAGAGACACTTTCGAAGAACCTGGAGTAGACTGCAAAGCCTATCAAAAATGTATCAGTACCATTTTTTATCAATTTGGAGGAAAAAATAAATTCAACAAATATTATTATTTTCAAATCTTTTTTGTGGGGGTGCTTAAAAATGATAATAATAATAATAATAATAATAATAGTGAGTATACGAAAAGTAAAAGGGTGTAATACAGATATCAGCATTAGTGTTTAAACTGAATCTCACCTGGTATGACAGAGATAGTTTTCAATGCTCGGAGAACTCTGAATGTTCTCAGCGCAGAGACATTGCCCAGGTCCACAAACTCTGTTATATATCTGTGAACAGAGGAAGGACCACACACAAACAAACACCAATGACAAAACCACACGCACAAGAGCACCACAACACCCCCACCACGCGCGCACCCAACCAGGAAGTAACCACAACGCCACTCACAGAGCCTGTCCACGGAGGGGGAGGAAAGGATAAAGAAAAGAAAAAACAGGACCCACGACACATCGACCCCCATCCTGTCTTACCTGGAATTACAGAAATAGTTTCAAAGCCCTCAACACTCTGAACGTACGCAGAGCTGAGACATTACCTAGGTTTACAAACTCTGTTATAAACCTGCAGAATCAAATAAAAGTTACAAACTGTTATTGACACACACGATATAAGACGAATGTAGTGGTTAAACAGAAACACTTCTTGAAGTTAAAGATATTTAAGGTCCACTTCGTAAGATGCTGAACTAGTTCTACGTATCATCAAAAACATGGTAGCCTATAGTTAGAGATAGTTATAGTTAGTTTGCCAACATGTAATGTAATGTATTAGTAACTATACATCTATATCATGTCAAATCCAACATGGTAAGATGAAGCCTTGATCAGAATCCTAAGGTCTCCAGCAAATTGAGGGAGAGAAAGAGAGAGACAGAGAATAGAGAGGGATATAAAGAGAGAGACAGAGAAAGAGAGAGACAGATAAAGAAAGAGACAGAGAAATAGAGAGACAGATAAAGAGGGAGGGAGAGAAAGAGAGAGGGAGAGAAAGAGAGAGGGAGAGAAAGAGAGAGGGAGAGAAGGAGAGACAGATAAAGAGAGACAGAGAGAAAGAGAGAGCGAGAGAGAGCGAGAGACAGATAAAGAGAGACGGAGAGAAAGAGAGAGGGAGAGAGAGCAAGAGAGAGAGAGAGAGAGAGAAAAAGAGAGAGAAAAAGAGAGAGAAAAAGAGAGAGAAAAAGAGAGAGACAGATAAAGAGAGAGGGAGAGAAAGAGAGACGGAGAGAAAGAGAGGGAGAGAAAGAGAGGTAAGGTAGTAAGCAGGAACAATTAGGAACCCTCTGAAAACACCTGATTGAACCCCCCTTCAAAGAAAGAAAGAAAGAAAGAAAGAAAGAAAGAAAGAAAGAAAGAAAGAAAGAAAGAAAGAAAGAAAGAAAGAAAGAAAGAAAGAAAGAAAGAAAGAAAGAAAGAAAGAAAGAAAGAAAGAAAGAAAGAAAGAAAGAAAGACCATACAATTCTGGACAGTAACAATACCTTTAGACTTATTAACGCTCTATTTATCAATGATCCCACACCATAATATTAATACTTAATAAGTCTTATAAGAATGAACAGGTAGGTACCTGTACCTCTAGGATTCTCATACTTACGCCATAGAAATGACCATGAAATCCAGCCAGTTCCAGGGATCCCTTAGGAATGTAAACCCATCTATACAGAATCCTCGAGCGACGACTTTTACCAGGCATTCAAATGTATAAATCCCTGTGAATGTGTACCTGGATGACAGAAGCATGGAAACATGGTCAGAATGAGCAATTTAATAAAATTCAAGAAGTACAAAGTTTTTATCTGTTGAAATGACGTACTGGTAATACGTTCAGGCTCTTATCGAGGCTAGCAATACACCACTGTTAAAACCAAACTTGTGTAGGTTAAAACATGCATAATACACTTTTTCTAGTTTATATTATATACCTCTGTAGATAAATATAATACACGTGAACTTACTCTACTTGCTTGGACCACTCAGGAGGATCACTAAAGGTCATGAATATACAGTTGGTCAAAATAGTACACATAATGATCATGCTGAAAAGAGTGGGGAAACGAATTAAGGGAAAGTCCAGAGATTCACAGTGGAAAACAAAAGTAAATGTCATCATCCAAACAGTTGAAGGGAGACTTTGGGATTTTGGCAATGAGGCCCCTTATCTACTTCCCCAGAGTCAGATGAACTAGTGGATACCATTTGTATGTCTCTGTGTCCAGTATGAAGGAAGTTAGAGGTAGTTTCGCAAGCCAATGCTAACTAGCGTTAGCGCAATGACTGGAAGTCTATGGGTATCTGGACAAACATAGTTCACTACAATGGTAATAGGATGCCATTTGGGACTTAACCATGAAAAATACTGCACTATACCTTTCAAGACTAACCAACCGATGTGGTTGTGTGAAGAAAAGCCCAATGTCAGCATTTGAGCAACCAGGGCTACATCTCAATAGCCTAAAGTGGCTTCCTCTCCTCTGTCTTTCTTTCTTCTTCTCCTCTTTGTCTCCTTTCTTCCTCTCCTCTACGTTTCCTTTACTCTATGTCTCCTTCCTCTCCTCTATGCCGCCTTCCTCTCCTTTATGCCTCCTTCCTCTCCTCTATGCCTCCTTCCTCTCCTTTATGCCTCCTTCCTCTCCTTTATGCCTCCTTCCTCTCCTCCACATCTCCTTCCTCTCCTCTACGTCTCCTTCCTCTCCTCCATGCCTCCTTCCTTTCCTCTATGTCTCCTTCCTCTCCTCTGTCTCCTTCCTCTCTTCTATGCCTCCTTCCTCTCCTCTATGCCTCCTTCCTCTCCTCTATGCCTCCTTCCTCTCCTCTATGTCTCCTTCCTCTCCTCGATGACTCTTTCCTCTCCTCGATGACTCCTTTCTTTCATCTGCACTGGTCTGAAAACATGCTCTGTGAAAACCAAAATGGAGTCTGCAATGAATTGGCTTTCACCTGTCTAGTGGTTTAACTAGGACGCCGCTATAGAATGCTGAGATATACAGTTAGTGTCATTTTCAGTGTCATCTACTTTAGAATGTTGAGATATACAGTTAGTGTCATTTTCAGTGTCATCTACTTTAGAATGTTGAGATATACAGTTAGTGTCATTTTCAGTGTCATCTACTTTAGAATGTTGAGATATACAGTTAGTGTCATTTTCAGTGTCATCTACTTTAGAATGTTGAGATATACAGTTAGTGTCATTTTCAGTGTCATCTACTTTAGAATGTTGAGATATACAGTTAGTGTCATTTTCAGTGTCATC